>JAUZST010005933.1:0-15200 GCA_034779995.1 Parotocinclus haroldoi
AGACACACACACACAGACAGACAGACACACACACACAGACAGACAGACACACACACACAGACAGACAGACACACACAGACACAGACACACACAGACACAGACAGACAGACACAGACAGACAGACACAGACAGACAGACACAGACAGACAGACACAGACAGACAGACCCACACAGACCGGAGAGGCCTGTAATTTTTGGCGAGGTCAGAGGTGTCCTGTAGTTCTTTACCAAGTTTGCACACACTGCACTCCACCATACAGATTTTCTCCAGATCTTTCAGTTTTTGGGGCTTTTGCTGGACAACATGGATTTTCAGCTGCATCCCAAGATTTTTTATTGGTCTGGAAATTGGCTATGCCACTCAGGACCTTTAAATGTTTCTTATGAAGCCACTCTTTAGTTGACCTGGCTGTGTGCTTTAGGTCATTGGCATGGAAGACCCAGCCAAGACCCAACTTCAATGCTCCTTGTGCTACATGATCTCATCCTTCCTCCCTTTAATATGGTGCATTTGCGCTGTTCCCTTTGCATAAAAGCACCCCCAATGTATGAGGTCTCCACCACCATGCTTCACAGCTGGGATGGTGTTCTTGGGGTTGTACTCATCCTTCTTCCTCCTCCAAACATGGGGAGTAAAGTTCATACCAAAAAACCCTATTTTGGTCTCATCTGACCACATGACCTTCCACCATGCCTCCTCTGGATCATCCAGATGGTCACTGGTGAACTTCAAACAGGCCTGGACATTTGCTGGCGTGAGCATGGCTTTTTCACCAAGCTGTTGCCTATTGTCCTGTAGCCCATCCCAGCCTTGTGACACACTGCCACAAACAACAGTCAATCATCATTAATAGTTATACAGGGGGCACTCACAACTCATTCCAATCAATTTCATAGGTGTCTTGACTCCAAGTTCAGGACCAAGTCAACCAAATTTTCCATTACCGCTATACAACCATGTAATTACGGACTAAGATGGTATTATATCAAGTTCTACTGAGAGTAACTGAGGATTTCATTACAGTCCTGTGTTTGTCTGTGCCATTCCATGCCAACATACTTTATTACTATATTAATAATAATGCCAACATACTTTATTACTATATTAATAATAATGCCAACATACTTTATTACTATATCAATAACCTGTTAGTGATGTGACTGGTCTGAAGAGAGTTTCAGAGAGTGAGAGTGTCCTATTACAAACCGTAATCAGAAAAAGTTGAAACACTATGGAAAACGTGTTTCTTATGCTTCCGTTGAATTTTATTTAATTTTAGACAGTATAAACCTAATATATTTTATCTGGTCAACTTCCTTTCATTTCTTAATAAACATCCATTCCCTGCACTTCAGGCCTGCAACAAATTGCAAAAAAACAAAAGTTAGAGCTAGTAATGCATTAAAAAAACAAAATAATGATGTGATTTCAAACAGACGTTGTCAACAAATGAGGCTGTGTTTTTAGAAGCAAAGATGGGCAGCAGATCTCCAATGTTATTGAACTTTTTAAAAACAATCATCAAAGAAAGACGAAGGGATTTGCATATTTATTAATCTATAAATGTATCCATCTATTAAAAATTATATGATATGCCACATGGCAAGGGATTACTTTAGCAAACCTTTGTCAAGGACTACAATAGAAGATACGAAGATACATTCACAAACACCACTTAAAACTTTACTGTGCAAAAAAAGAAGCCACAACAACAATAGAAGCAGCCTCATTTTTTTCATTGACCATCACACAATGGAAACATGTATTGTGGTCAGAAAAAAATGGATGCTGTGTGCCCCGGACCAAAAGAGAAAAACACCTTGCAGACTGTTCTGATTGGCAACAAGCACAAAAGCCAGGGTCTGTAATAGGGAATGCATAGAAAATTTAGAATTAAAAAAAATTGGACAATGACGACCCTGTACTGTTGTACCTCTCAAGATGTGTTTGCAGAAAGAACAGGACAATAAAACACCACAAACACTAAACTGCTGGAAATCCTCTGTTAAATGCTTCACCGATCCAACTTTTTAAGGAATAGGTTGCAGGCCTGAAAGTTTATTTAGCAAATGAAATTAAGTTGAGTAGACAAAACATGAAATATCTGAGGTTCATATTGTCTTCAAATAAATAAAACTCAAAGTATATAAGACTTTATTATGCTCTCTTACATACTGTCCATCTTTGAAATGGGGTTGTAATGAAATGTGGACACAAAGTTTTTTGGAACAGCTTGTACACACAACACTGCCACACTGAAGCCACACTGAAGCAAATGATTAAAAAAAGCCTACCGCTTCAACTTCACTTGGATCGTACCACACATTGATGTAAGAGTGCTGGAGAGCGTCGTCCACCGAGATTCGCTTTGATGCATCTATTACCAGCATTTTTGCCAGAAGGTCCCGAGCCTGGCTTGCTAAAGATGGAAAGGAGGTATGTGTGTACAGCAGTTGCCATGCGCTAGATCGTAATGTCTCAGAGGGACAGCTGTCTCATTTTAATTCAAACTATATAATTAATTCATGCTATTGCATTTTGTCACATATTTATCCAGGATACGTTATAATCATATAAGATATCATTTTACTATATCATCATTTATTTATATCTTTGTACCAAAACAAACTTCTTCACCCAAACAAGCAAGATTTTAACAAGAGCAAACTTTTAACATGCAGTTCATTCAGCACAATTCCTAAATCTTTTCATTTTCTTTTAAAGTAGAGTAATATAAAGGCAAAAAGTTATTTCTAAAGGTCTTATTACATATGCATATTAGGAAAGGAACAGTGTAAATTCTCACCCTTGAGTTTATTGTGGTCAGAGTCTGCAGGGAAGAGAACATCTGGGAAAAGCTTCTCAAAGCTGTAACCTGCATACCGAGGCCTGTTCTCCACATAGGTCCTTACAGACTGGTTGAGCTTCATCATGAACTCCTGAGATGGTGTACCCAGCTGCTCAATCACCTTATTCCACTGATCAATATCTGCAATTGATGTTGTTAAGGAAAAGACACTTGGTAAACCCATAAACTCATATGGCATTAGTTCTACATGGGGAGATGGGCACATATCTTACCTGCCATATGTTGTGCTACGTTTTCATACATGCCTGTTTCAGTTCTGTTTTTCACAAATATATACTGCATATACTCTGATGAGCAGGTTCCCACCATAAATAGCACTTAGAACTGAGGCGAAAAAGTCTTTATTTCATCAGACCAGAGAGTCCTAGGCCACCTCTCCCTTTTGGAAACTGAGTAGAGCATATTCTTTTTAGCCTTCTCCAGATCTGTGCTGCCACACACAGCTGTCTATGAGCTCTACAGGCAGCTCTTTCCTCTTCATGGCTTAGTTTCTGCTCTGATATGCATTGTTAGTTGTAACCTTATATAGAAATATGTATGTCTGTCCAAATTATGTTGAATCAACTGAATTTACCACAGGTGGACTTAATACAAGGTGCAGAAACACCAATCAGGCTGTAGGAAAATTGGAGGCCCCCAAAGCTAAATTTAAAGTAGCAAAGGGTCTCAATACTTGTGCATGTGAAATTTTCTTTTTTTTTTCTTTTTAATAAACATGCATAAATTAGTTGTTTTCAAATTCTCATTCTGGGGTAATGAGGGCCGAATGTTGAGGGGAAACTTTTTTTTCTTAATTTTAGCCAAAGGTCTCAACATAAAATACAAAAAGTGAAAGGGTGTGAAGACTTCATGAAAGTATTGTATACAGTACAAATAGGGCTAATGGCTTATTATAAAAATAAAACCCAGCAACATTAAGTACACCTGTTCAACACCAGGGTTCAGTTCCTGGCCCAGTCATTACATGTGAGAAGTTCTCCCTGTTCCTGCATAGGTTTCCTCCAGGTGCTCTGGCCTCCTCCCACATCGCAAAGACATGCTGTTGTTGTTTTACAGCCAGTTTAGATCCTTTTGCTCATTTACTGGCTAGTATGGCTATGTTTTTCTTGTGAGCATGTAGTTTTTACATGAATGAGGTGTATAAAAAACAACAATACAATATTTTTATTCTCTTACGCATGTAGGTTACCATAACAGTATCGAAGTCACTTGTGTTTGGAGTCCTTTTCCTTTTTCTGCCACTAAAGGTCATCTTTAGTCCACAACTATGATTAAGCTCTTCCAGACAAAGCAGCATATAGCAACCACCAAATCTGCAGCTTTCAGTCATTCATAGATGATAGTGGAAAGAACATAGACAAGGCAGGACAGAAAAACACACATCAACATACATAAATGGAAGATGTGGTTCAGGTAAGGATACGATCCGTGCCTGGAAACAGCACACTGCCTCTGACCATTTCGGCCATGATGCAGCCAACAGACCAGACATCAACTGAAAAAATGACATGACAACTACATTACAAACACCCAACAAAATAAAACAGATTGTCCAAATAATGCATGCTTAAGGCAAACAAAAAACAGGATGCAGATGATATGAAAAACACACAAATAACACACAATTATTTTTGTCTTAAAGGTGACTTTAAACAATCTCATTCAGAATGAAAGAAGATAGAGGGCTCCAAATCACAGAGGATCCAATCTGTGCTCTTTACATGTAATTAGGAACCGCTTTCTATTTTATATACAGTTTTATTATGTGTTACAAACGTTTAAACAACAATATTTAGTAATTTAGCAGCTCTGAAAACTATGATATGTTTACCATGCTGATCAAATGCTAAGCAATTGCAGCTTGTAAACAAAAAGCATAAGAGGCATAAGAAGGATACAATCCCTTCCTGGGAAAAGGATTTTGTGGCGAACCATTTCTGCCATTATGCATCCTACAGCCCATATATCCACTTACATGTGTAGCATAGAAGGGAAAAAAGAACAGCGTATGAGAAAAAGCGGAGTCAGCTCCTGTGGTCAGGATCCACAACTGCATTAACTCTTGTCAAAATTTTGCTGACCCTCAGTGCTGACTGGTGCATTTTTGTGTGCAATTTAACAACATGTACATAATTCATACCTCTCTGCATTATCACATTCTATCACTTATATTTTGATTGGTTAATTTAAATGAAAAAAAAAAACGAGTGCTGGAGGGCATCCAAAGTCTGTCTGCAGAAAGTATGCAAAATGCACCACTGCACCATTTAATTAACAGTTTTCACAAATTAATTAATCTATGATGCATCAGCCACCCACCTTTACTGCCATTAGATACTGTGCTAAGGAAGTGCAAGAAGTGATAGTGAAGAAGCATTTAGTGAGCATGCAGTAATCTAGCGATTGGGTCTAGGCCTATTGCCGGAGCCGGCACTCACCATTGGCTTGATAGCCCATGCCAAGGATGACCTCTGGTGCACGGTAGTATCGCGTCACAACATAAGGAGTCATGAGAAGGCCTGTGGCAGCTGTGCGAGCCAAGCCAAAATCCAGGATCTTCAGTGTGCAGTCAGACTTTACTACTATGTTGCTTGGCTTTAAGTCCTAGGAGCAGAAATTCACTTGGTTGATTGACAGCCTCCAGGCAGAAGTAAATAAGTAATCTTCCTACATGACTCAGGTTAGTATTTCCTTAACTACGCATTTTGTCAAATTCTTGTTAATCTTGCAGAGAAAATCTTTACATGGCCTGAAAAATAACTTTACTATGTAAAAGTCAGTTACTCAAGTTCCAGTGTTAGTGTGAACATCACCTTCGCTAAAACTTCATGTTAGATCTGTAAGTAAAACTAGTAATAGAAACAATGCTAGTGCAGTTCTGAACAGTTTTAATTACATCATTGTGCTTTTGCTATTGCTGCTAGGTCTTTAAATCTTTACGACTGCATGTACTGCTGAGGGCTGAATGCATAAAATTCACATGAAATGTTAAAATGAGTTAACTATGAAGAGCTAACAATGTTCAACTGGTTTACCCTGTGTATGATGCCAGCAGCATGAAGATGTTTGATGCCACATAGCATTTGGTATAACAAATACGAGAGTCGTTCATGGTCCAGCTCCATTTGAATTACTTGGCACAAGTTGGCATCCATCAGCTCCATCACCAGGTAACTACATATACCAGATAAACAGACACACTCATACATAGATTTCTTTGCATTAAAGACGATGTCAAAAAGTGTGTTGTTAGATAAGAGAATTGCTTTTATTAAGAGGACTATAAAAGAGATTCACAGATACTGAACTGGGCTGCTTCCCTGCCCAATACATTAATTGTATTATGTCTCTAACCTAAAGAACGGACAGTGATGAATCGGCAATAAAATCCTTACACTAAAATAATTCACAGGAAACCAAGAGGAGGTTTTTACAACGATTAGCCATAACATTTTAATGGCCTGCCTAAGATTGTGTAGATCACCCTTCATGCCACCAAGGCTCTGAACCGCCAATGTCATTTTTAGTGTGACTAGGTGCATTAACTTTCTGAAAAAGGCTTCTGCCATTAAGGAATTCTACTGTGGTTAGGGAGTGCTCATGGTTTGCCATACAGTAGGGAGGTACTATGTGTTAAAGCATAATGAACATGATCTTCAGGTGCCAATGTTCTCTAACGGGAGACTTTTTAAAAGTGCCATGCTGTCAATCAGCTTCAGCTTCTATGATTCTGCTTTCTATATATCTGCATAAATATAAGCAAAACCATATTCAGATTTGAAAGTCGTAAAAGCAGAGAAAGAAAACCCAATTATCGTAAAATGAGCCAAAATTATTAGACTAATACTATACACTGCTCAAAAAAATAAAGGGAACACTTATACAGCACAATATATCTCCAAGTAAATCAAACTTCTGTGAAATCAAACTGTCCACTTAGGAAGCAACACTGATTGACAATCAATTTCTCATGATGTTGTGCAAATGGAATAGACAACAGGGGGAAATTTTTGGCAATTATTAAGACACTCAATAAAGGAGTGGTTCTGCAGGTGGAGATCACAGACCACTTCTCAGTACCTATGCTTTCTGGCTGATGTTTTGGTCACTTTTGAATGTTGGTGGTGCTTTTACACTCGTGGTAGCATGAGAGCTGTGGCAAGAAGGTTTGCTGTGTCTGTCAGCCTAGTGTCAAGAGGTTGGAGGTGCTACCACGAGACAGGCCAGTACACCAAGAGATGTGGAGGAGGTCGTAGGAGGGCAACAACCCAGCAGCAGGTCTGCTACTTCCGCCTTTGTGCAAGGAGGAACAGGAGGAGCACTGCCAGAGCCCTGCAAAATGACCTCTAGCAGGCCACAAACGTGCATGTATCTGCACAAAGGGTAAGAAACCGACTCCATGAGGACGGTATGAGGGCCCAACGTCCACAGATGGGGGTTGTGCTCAAAGTCCAACAGCATGCAGGACAGTTGGCATTTGCCAAGAACATCAGGATTGCCAAATTCACCACTGGTGCCCTTAACTCTTCACAGATGAAAGCAGGTTCACAATGAGCATGTGACAGACGTGACAGAGTCTGGAGACGCCATGGAGAGTGATCTGCTGCCTGCAACATCCTTCAGCATGACCGGTTTGGCAGTGAGTCAGGGTCGCACAGCCCTCCAATGACCATCAGAATGATTCAGAGGAGGCATGGGACACGGTCATGTGGTCAGATGAGACCAAAAAATAGCTTTTTGGTATAAACTCCACTTGCCAGGCTTGGAGAAAAAGGAGGATGAGAACGCCTTCCCAACCATAAGGTATGGGGGTGGAAACATCATACTTTGGATACTGTGGTTTTCTACAGAGGACGACTGCACCGAATTGAGAGAAGGATGGATGAGGTCATGTATCGCAAGATTTTAGCCAACAACCTCCTTCCCTCAGTAAGATGGAGATGGGTCATGGCTAGGTCTTCCAGCATAACAATGACCTGAAACACACAGCCAGAGTAACTAAGGAGTGGTTCCGTAAGAAGCATTCTATTTTCCCTGGTCTCCAGACCTGGACCCAACTACCTTTGGAGGGAGATGAAACTCAATGTTACCCAGCAACAGCCCCAAAACCTGAAAAATCTGGAGAATATCTATATGAAGGATTGGGCCAAAATCTTGGTCAAGAACTACAAGAAACGTCTGACCTCTGTAATTGCCAACAAACTCATATCACAACTGTGTTGAGTGTGACATGTCTAGCTATTTTTCTTCCATCATTAGTATAAACATTGTTTGTGATATGTGAAGGATTGTAGTTAGTCTGATGGAGAAGATTATAGTGTTAGAGGTGTGCAATCAGATAGTAGAGAAAGTTAGCTCAAATTCTAGTTTAGCAAATCTGAATGTCACAGGCATTCATGGCAGCATAGTTGCTTACACAAAATTATGATCGTCAGAAATTATACCTCATGAAACCATTTTTCAAGTCTTCTATTGTGTATGTTAAGAATTGTAGCCTTAGGTGTCTGCTCTTAGCTGAGAGGAGTGGCACCTGGTGTGCTGTTCTGCCCATCTGTTTTAAGGTTCAACACATTGTACATTATAGATGCTCTTCTTCATTACTGATTTATAAAAAGTGTTTATTTTAGTAACTATTGCATTTCCATTAAACCAGTCTGGCAATTCATTCACTCCGACTTCTAGCATAAACAAAGCTGGCTGTGCGTAAAATCAAATCACCAGTTTCTGACTTAGACCATTCATTCAAGCACCACATTCAAAGTCACTGAAATCACCCTTCAGGCGAATGGAGACATAAATGGAAACTTGTTCTTTACATTATGTGACAACTCAGTATATATAACTGTGTTTCTTTATTAGCATGAATATGCTTCACTTGAAGGTTAGCCCTTCCCATTGTCTTATATCACGAAAGATTAAGTTAACTGTAAAAACATGTTTTTATACAATTTTACTAATTCTTATTTGCCACTAATACTAGAGTTGACTGCATGTCATTAATACTGTAGGCATATTAGACAGTCATATTTAGGGTACTCACCATAGTATGTTCTGTTCCACATTCTTTTAGTGACATTATCCCTGAATAGTCTGCCCTGGCTCTCAGTTAAGCTCTCATTTAGTGCATGAACATACAGCATCAAACCATCATAGAAGCCTCCAGAGATGATGTTCATCTGCAGTTTAACACAACACATAAATGCATTTAAAGAAACTTGGCATTTGAGCTTGTATGCATGTTTGCTATCACTGATTATCTGTAGTATAAGATTTATGATATTTGTATTTTTCATATCCATCTATTTATTTATCTGTCCATCTTTATGTCACATTATCAGAATGTCCCCACAATGATAGAAAGTGTGTGTGTGTATGTGTATGTAGATTATTACACATTTCAAATATACCTCCCATATATGTGTACATGCATTTTCACAACACTGACACTAACATGGAAGAGTGTGTGTGGTACTAGCTAAATTATATCTTGTGAAAAGTTAAGAACCTCAATTTAGGGATAATAGCCCACAGACCAAAGATATCTATCTATAACAGTAGTTGTGTGGTCCTGTGTAATCTGCACCACATGAGCTGTTACCTACCAGAGAGTCCTCCACTGTAAAGTTGAACATCTTCTTGGCATCTCGTTTTAAATCACCTACAAATTGTTTGTACTCTGGATTCTGTGGTTCTCTGTATGTCAGGATCTTTACATTCTGAGAACATAAAATAGCCAATAAAAACCTGTCAAAAGTGAAAGTCAAATTCATTTCAGAGTTCACACATGTAATTTTAAACCTTGTTTTCATTGCCAATGCAATATTGTGAACAATCGTTCACAACGTAAGAGGAAACAATGAATTTGACCTCACAGGTTATAGTGTGGGAGATATTATGGCTGATGATTAGTAAAATAACCAGATTTCTAGTTTCCTGTTATGATTTTTTATGTTTCTCCACAATTCTAACACTGTAAAAACAGGAGTGTGTTATTATTACTGCATCGTGCAACAATTTTTGTGTGATTCAACATGGTCTGAAACTTACTTAGGAAGTCTACTGAGATAAGATCATATCATACTCTCATTCTCTTCTCTACTTTACTCCACTCTACCATCATTATGGTAGAATATTGTGTTTTTTGTGCGTTTTACTCCTCTATTCTCATTTTAAAGTGCTACGCATACTGTGCATGAAAAGGTTTTAAAAAAAAGGGAAGCAGCACTACTGAATGAGATCAAATAATTTATTGTCACTATGTAGTTCGGACAGAAAGATAATGATCACAAACTGCACAGAAAAGCAAGAAAGCAGGGGACTGAAAACACTTGTGAAATTGCTTCAATTTTGCATTTTTCTCTAATTTAATACAATGTTTTTCATTCCATGTTATATAGTTAATATAACAATCTGAGATGACCTGCTTTGCAGTGGCAACTTGTGGCTTCTTTTTCTTATTCGCTCTCACATTCTTTGGTCTGATTAAATGGAATTTTGGTCCAAAATAGCAAATAACATTACACGTATATAAATGTTTCAGTACTTCAGGATTTGTTCCGAATAAGCGGCCTGGTCCCATTAACTGGTGGTCCAATTATCCGGATTCTACTGTAATTGGAAGTATTGCCACATCTTTGACTGTGCATACAAGCATTGTATTTTTTGGCTACTTGTGTTTGACCCTGCTTTGTTTTCCGTTACCTGGCTGTGCATATTCTTTGTATTGGCTGGTTTATTTGTTTTTTTTTATTCTTGCTTCACATGTACCAAACTTGGCTTGTTTCCCATTTACCATTTGCTTTTCTGTTATCGACCTTGGACTGTTTTGGCTAAGGACCTTGTTTAATTACCCACTAAATAAGAGTTTTGTTACATGCATTTGCACTGTTCTGTATCAAAATACTTCGCCTAACATGCAGCTGACAACAGAACTCAACTCAGTTCAGAGGGCGTTACAACATTAAGGGTAGCTCATAAGTAAACAACTCCTGTCTGGTCTCTCACATCACCTTTCAGCAGAGCCAACAACGCAATTAAATCACTTAGCTGATTTTTTCTTCCCAGATGCAAAATGTGGTACCACACATTCCTACACCCACTCCTGAACAGCCCTGTTACTCGATGGGTTATCTGAGCGGTGTGGGGGATTTTTTAACAGTGCGATCTTAACTTTAACAATTTGACGCCTAGTTCAGAGAAAGCTAATATTTTGTTTGTTGTTTGTAGATAAGACTTTAGAGTGAGGTACAGCAATTTGGCCATCAATTTAGTACAAAACTTTTTCTCAGTTTATCCTAGCAGTGCTTGATCACGTGCATCAGGGCAAAACTTTTAATGAATTGTTAGGAGTGTTAACACAAGGGAGAAGATCAGTCTCTGACAATGCTATAGAATTTTGCACATTAGCAGCCGGCAATAGATTATTATAGCAATAGATTATTATATACAGTGCTACACAGAAAGGTAGAACGAAATCTCAGGAGAAAAAGATGAGAATCGGCCAAACGTAAAGACACAAGGTTAAGATAAGAGAAGAAGAGGGGGTGACGGCAGCGCCATCCGCAGTGTGGGAGGTGTCCTGGGAGAAGGTAGCCACGTAGATTGTCGAGAAGCAATCTTATCCTGACAGTCTTATTAAAACTTGGATTACACCGGATGAATATTTATGAATTCATGATTGAAACCTCGCATCCTGGGTACAGTTATGTTCAACATCCTCATCCTAATGGTTGTGGAGGAGGTGTAGCCACAATGTTTTGACAAAAATCTTCATGTTAGTACTAAATCCCATTATAATTAAAATACTGATGCTTAATGTGACGGATCAATCATTATGTAATGCTAAACCATACTTTTTCCAGCTCATCACTTTTTATCGCCCTCTCGATCCTTACTCAGAATTTCTTCAGGAATTTGCTTTAAGAATCAATTGTAGGTGATTTAAATATTAATTTTGAAAATTAACAGGATCCACTTAAAATTGCTTGTTAGTCTATTTTAGAATCTATGAGTAGCTATATGTATCAAATCAGATTTGCCTACTCCCTTATTATCACACCTAGCACGCTATTACTTCTCATACTCCAGCTGCATTTATTAATAACATTCCAGACTTAACTTTTAAAACACAAACAGAGCCCGATCATTGCAACTTGTCACGCCACAGAACAAGGAGACAGAGACAAACGGAGTTCGCGTGGAAACCAGGGTTTTATTCAGCGTAAACAGGGTCAGATAGTCCGAGGTCAAAACCAGCGAGGCAAAACGAGAACCAGAGAGGTGAGGCGAGATCGGAGTCAAGGCACGGAAAAGGCGAGGTCGAAGCACGGTAGGTCTAGCGATAACAAACATGAAAAGCACTTAGAAACGAGATATGGACCAAGTGACTTAGCAGCGTGATAGTGACAGGGGTGTATAAATAGGGAGAAGTGGAATTACAAACAGGTGAAACTAATGAGGTGTAATTAGAACTCGGGTGACGGTGTGTGTGCGATTGGACTGGTTTGGTCGCTGGAACCGCCCAAGGGTGTGACAGTGCTCACCTCTGCAGGCGTGGATTGGCGGGGACAGCCGCATCCTCGAGGAGCTGGGCGGTGTGGGTGGGTGGGTCAATGATGTCCTTAGCGTCCACCCAGCATCGTTCTTCACGAGGTACTGCAGGCGGGAAGCCCGCCTCCGGGAGTCTAGCAGCCGGCGGACCGTGTAGGCGAGGGCCCCGCAACCTCCAATGAGAGTGGCTCGATGGGTGGAGCGTCAGCCAGCGGGCCCGGGACCCAGGGCCTGAGAAGAGAAACATGGAAAACGGGGTGAGTGCGCATGTGGGGTGGTAGAGCCAAACGAACAGTGACAGGGTTAAGAAGCTTGGTGATCTTGAATGGCCCAATGCATCGAGGTGTGATCTTGCTAGAACTCCCCTGATTACGGAGGTTGCGGGTGGACAACCACACCCGGTTGCCTGGTCGGTAGTCGGGTTCTAGAGTGCGCTGCATGTTGGCCTGGGACTGGTATCTGCGGATCGCCCGGGAGATGTGGAGATGGACCTGCTCCCAGATGGTCTCGCTCCTCCTAAACCAAGCATCCACAGCCAGGACGTCAGAGGGTGAAGGATCCCAATGAACGAAGGGGGGCTCGTAGCCGAGGACGCACTGGAAGGGCGTGAGGCCCGTAGAGGAGTGGCGCATTTTGGGAATTTTGTGCAATCTCCACCCAGGGGAGAAAGCGGGCCCAGTCCTCTGGGTTCTCTGCACAGTAAAGCCTGAGGAATTTGCCCATCTCCTGGTTAGCCCTCTCACACTGGCCATTGGATTGGGGGTGGTAAACTGAGGTGAGACTGACCGCGACCCCCAGCTTCTCCAGGAAGGTGGACCACACAGCCGAGGTGAATTGGGGACCCCGGTCCGAGTGTATAACCTCTGGGAAGGACGTGTAAACCTTGGCGAAGATGGTCTTGGCCGTTTCAAAGGCTGTGGGAAGCTTCGGGAACGTAATGAACTTTACCGCTCTGGAGAAGCGGTCCAGGATGGTGAGAATTGCAGCATGACCCTGGGATAGGGGAAGGTCAGTGACAAAATCTATGGCCAGGTGAGACCAGGGCCGTTGGGGAATCGGGAGTGGGGCTAGGTGACCAGACGGCAGGGTGCGTGGTGTCTTGCTTTGAGCGCAGGTGGGGCAGAAGGCGACAAAGGAGTGGACCTGTGCTTCCACCAGTAGCGGGAGGTGAGAAGCTGAAGGGTACGAGTTTGCCCAGGGTGCCCGGTGCAGGGGGAAACATGAGCCCAAATGAGAAGTCGGTCCCGGAACTCCGGAGGGACGTACTTCTTGTTAGAGTCTCGAAGTCCCACTGGATCATACCAAGGAAGTACGAGGCAGGTAAAATGGGTTCCGGGGATTCTGGGACGTCAGCGTGCGAATCCAGGCAGCGAGACAGGGCGTCTGCCTTACCGTTCTTAGACCCGGGGCGGTCGGCGATGCGGAGGTCGAACCGTGTAAAGAACAGCGCCCAACGGGCCTGGCGAGGGTGGAGTCGTCTCGCCGCCTTCAGATACTCCAGGTTCTTATGGTCAGTGTAAACCGTTACGGGATGTTTGACCCCCTCCAGCCAGTGTCTCCAGGGCTAACTTGATGGCGAGTAGCTCCCTATCCCGCACATCATAGTTTTGCTCCCCTGGCATCAACTTGTGGGAAAAGAAGGCCACCGGGTGAAGCTTGGGAGGGTCCCCGAGGCGCTGAGAGAGGATCGCCCCAACTCCCACTGATGAGGCATCCACCTCGACTATGAAGGGGCGACTGGGGTCAGGATGACCCAGGACGGGGGCTTGCGAGAAAGCATCCTTGAGGGCGATGAAAGCTGCTTCAGCCTCTAGTGGAGGCTACGAGGCTTGCCCCGGAGCAGAGAGGTGAGGGGTGAGATGACCCGGCTGAAATTACGTATGAAATGAAAATTGAAAATTCATGAAGCCGAGGAAGCGCTGAAGGTCTTTCAGTGACAAGGTACAGAAGAAGCGAGGTCGAAGCACGGTAGGTCTAGCGATAATAGTGTGATAGTGGCGGGGGTGTGTATAAATAGGGAGAAATGGAATTACAATCAGGTGAAACTAATGAGGTGTAATTAGAACTCGGTTGACGGTGCACGTGTGATTGGACGGGTTTGGTCGCTGGAAACTCCTGAGGGTGTGACAGGCTGCACGTCTCTACGTATGTGTTCATCATTCCCGCCATAAACATTCTGTTAGCCAAAATGTTTTTTTCGAAACTCTCAATCAAATAAAAGTTGATTTGGAGCACAGACAGTATCAAGAGAAGTGGACAATTCATTATGTATTTGTTAAGTTTAACACGACCGTCACTTGTCTGATATACAAGAAGAAAGTTAATGTACTTTAGGAGTAGAATCTTAGGTGTCATTATAGCGCTAAAAATGCAGAGCAGTATGCTAGGTATGAGGGAGAAGAGAGAGAAAGACGAGTCAATTTCCAGCGAGCAAAAAGAGAAAGTGATGCTGCAGCTAAGCTATGTGGTGAGTGAACTCATCAAAGCTGGGAAGCCTTTTCCAGAGGGACAGTTTCTGAAGGACTGCATGCTTCGGGCAAAATATATTTGAAATTCTGTATGTGTGCATAGTTATTATATATAAAAATAGTTGATTTGCCCTTTTCCAACTGCTTTTTGTTACGATCCGATAATCTGACCTCTCATCCAAAAGCCTGTGTAGTGTTAAGATGAATATGTAGGCATGACTGGTTAAGGTGATGGACTACATATTAAAGAAAGCTGCAAGTCCTGCTGGAGCATCCAGTGACCTTTCAGGACAGGTAAATTTAGCTTTGGGGA
>JAUZST010005934.1:0-15200 GCA_034779995.1 Parotocinclus haroldoi
GCTGTTTCCAGTTACATGGCTGGGGTGTTTGCATACACAAGTCAATGACAATTTAGAGACACCAATTAACCTAACACACATGTCTTTGGATTGTGGGAAGAAACCATAGTACCCGGAGTAAACCTACACAGAAAGAAAACAAGCCGCTCCACCCTGGGATTGAACCCAGGGACCTTCTTGTTGTGAGGCAGCGGTGCTACCCAACAAGCCACCGTGCTGCCCTTGCATTGTTTATACTAGAAATAAAAAGTAGCAGTTAGGGAACTGATAGTTAGTAGCTAGTTAATAAAGAATCAGTTAGGGAACACATTTTTGTGAATCGAAGTCAATCGTGAGAAGAGTGTGATGTTACACTTCTGCTGGAAATCAAAGACCTGGGTTTGAAAATCAGGCTGGGCTTGCAATACGAAGTTCAGATGCACTTTAGGACCACTTTTGCCTTCGGCCAGTGATTTTCTTTATAGACACCGAACCCTCCCAAACACAATCATGGACAGGATAAAAAGGGTCAAACTGCAAACTTTCACATAAGATCAAATCACAAAATTGTATTTTCTTTCTTTATGACATTTTAGATCATGTGGATCAAAGTGTTTTTTTTTTTTTTACTCACCCACAGGTTCTGTATAGACGCCATCACAACAATGATATGTACACCATCACTACAAACAAAACCACAGTGGAACTGACCCTGTCCCCAAATGACAACTATGTAATTCAAATCAAGAGTCTGAGTGAAGGAGGCTTGGGAGAAGGAAGTGAACCAATCCACATTCACCAACTTAGTAAGCCCTTTCTTCCTGTCCCCATCCTGCTTTTATGCTACTGTTCATTGGCTTGCCACCTCATCTATTCATTTTGGTTTGGCCGCGCTCCTCCTCATTCATGGTTAATAGACGTTTTTGCCCCTATTTTTCCATGGTGCATTGAAGTGTCCGACCTTTTTAGAAATGCACATTCTCAATGCATTCCATCTTTGTCAGCCACTTATTATTCCTTGTTGACTGCAAAGCAAAGCAGTATATAAAAGGAATGGTTTTGCCCCCTCTGTGTGACAAAATTGTATCCTCCTCCTCCACTTTTTCTAAGGCATTAGCTTATCACTTGAGCTTTATCACCAATGGATCTAATGTTTAATTTTGTATTGAAACCTATTAATAATGGAGTTCCAGAGTGTGCATTCTTTGTGTTTGCTCTTCTTTTTTAATGATTCAGCAGACCATTAAGCAAATTGGAGAATTTCTACGTATCTGATTTTTTGCAACTTTCTTTTTTCCAGATATGAGAACACAAGGCTCTGGAATTGGAAGGCCAGATGCCCTGGCACTCTCTCCTCTCCTCATTACTGCATTTGTGGCCCTTAATGTCTCCTGAAGGTTTTCTCCTGTGAGCAGCATCTCCACCTGCCACCAATCACTCTTTTTCTCTCTTCCTCTATCTCTCTCTCTCTCTCTCACACACACACGTTCACAAACACATAGACACACACTGTTAACTCATTTCTAGTTATTGGCGGCCATCTCTGTATTGCTTAATGGGATTGCCCCATATTTGCATGTCAGTATGTCTCTGGGATATTGGAATGTCAAACAGATACATGAGAAGATTTGTCATGATGGGAACATCTCTGACTCATTCAGAGAGGTAATTACCATGTCTGGACCAATGGCTAAATTGGAATACATAATTACCTAGGAGATGACCTATATGAGGCCCAAAATGCTTTAGATTTTTACTCTTATCTTTCTTTAATGCTCACATATTTTTAGTGAGCAGTGTAAATGGGTTTTACTTGAAAAGTATAGTTTATTTCATATACATGTAATCTTCCTTTAAGTTTGGCATATGATCCTTAAAATCAATCTTTGCCTTAAAATAACTGACATACCAAAGTGCAGAACAAAAATTGTGTTATCTAAACCTTCAACTGACAGACTTCAGCTGATTAATTTTTGTTGTTAATTGTAGGTATTGTCAGTTTTATCTAATTCAATGCAGCAATGATAGAAATCATTTTTATTACACTTTAGCGTCATTTTCTTTTTTAAGACTGGATTAATGGCATGCTGTTATTCCCCACACTCCAGTAACTAATGAATGGATGAATGTTATTAGTTCTATTAGAGAGCTGTTATTCCCTGTAAACAAGCAACCACTAGGCCTTGATGTAACGTTTTGTTATTTTCCTTACACCTGTTAATAATGGATGGCTTGTGCATTATGTGTTATGTATAGTTTAAGCTGAGAAGATATGATATAATTGTTCAGTTACAAAGCAAGTCTCACATGAAATGTTCTTCTTTTGGCTAACAAACCTGATATATCCACTGTCATCCAGCTGGGGATCTAAAAGTGGGTTAATGAAATAGGCAACCTACAGTGTCTGCATTGTTCTAGTGCCTTTATGAGTACATTTCTGTGAGGAGGACATACAACAGCAAAGTCAATGTTTATGCTACATTGATCAGCCATGAAATATTGTCCTTATATCAGCTCTACTAGGTACATTTTTTAGTTTAACAATTACAGACTGTAATTTCGTCTACATATTACTCTGTCGTCCACTCTGTTCTTCAATGATCTGAACCCCCACAAAACCATCACATAGCAGTATTATTTGGAAGGTGGTACTTTCTCGACTCTGATGTGGGGGTTGTGTGTTCAGTTGTTAGTATGTGCAGTGTCTCAAGTTTCAAGAATTTGGTCAGATTTACCACCTATTGCTTTCCCCTTGTGCAATCCATACAACTGTGATGTTTGTAGTAGAAGCCGATAGTTAGTGAAATCAGCATCTATCCACACTGTGGTTAATGTAATAAAAGACACAGACTGACTGACTGCACTAAAGTGATGCCACATGCAGTCATGGATTATTGGATTTTGAAATCACTGTACGTTATAATTGTTACCATTATTGTATTGATATTGTGATACACACCGATGAGCCAAAACATTAAACATTGACAGATCAAATGAACCTATATCATGTTGGTTGCTGGGGAATGTGTATGTTAAAAAAACATTTTGACAAGAACCAAACTTGCATGGCTAGGTGGACATTATAATGGCTTGTGGGGTACTATTGGTCAGAATTGTTTCAAACCTGCTGGCTGCATTCTGATCACATAGGTAGGAACCACAAACTTGTGGCACTCAATGAGGGGTCGAGCTACTGTAGCACAAGTGACAGAAATATTTAATGTGTCTCAATTCACATTTGTAGCTACAATTCCAATTTGCAGCCACGGACCAGTCAGAATACTGTGAATGTCAGCTTCCGTCTGAAAATGCCTACACATCCATTCCATTTCATCCTGAGCAACTGGCCAATGCCAGCTGAAGTTAAATATCCTCTATACTGCTGTGCATGTTTTTTACCATAGTAGGCTGGCAATGAAAAAAATTACATTTCTACAGCCTCTACAGAAAACGGGATTGCACATAGACAACTCCGTGTTCCACAACAAACTGCTTTTGTCCAAAGAGGTATAGATGCTAAGTTCTCTGACATTCACAATTCTTAAAAAAAAAAAAACGAAAATAGAGATATAATGTTGACAGAGCTTCAAACATGGAGCATTGTGAGGAGGTCAGTAAACTTTCTGAAACAAATGAAAATGTTATCTGGGTTTATGATGATTACACTGATCAGTTATCCACTGGTAATAACAACAATAGGCATATTTAAACATTATTTTCAGTTGTATGTTGAGGATATTAATGTGTAAATACATTAAAATATACAGATTTGTTATTTATTTTAGTGTGTAATGTGAGGGTTAGAACTTTGACAAATGTATATACTGCAGGAAATGTGAATACTTGTTGTGGGTAAGGTGTGTACAATGTATTGGCTCATCTGTGTATTATGCACCAAGTAATGAAATGACCTCAAGAATTCCTTGGTGCCATTAGTCATACTCATTAGACATAAGAGAATACTGACAATTTTTGTATTAACCAGTTCTGACAAACCATGCATTCAACAGACATTTTTGTACCTGGCCATGTTGCACTCACACATGCTCCTTTGCTCTTTTTCAAAGACTCGAGTAAGCACAAAGAAGTGAACCTGAAGGTGACATGTACTCTTGACTTTACTCAACAAGAGCAGGTGCAGCATGGCCCATATCACACCGTCAAAAACAACTCCAATCTGGTGAGCCTATCTGCTCCCTTTTATGAAGGTCTGGGCCTATGTGATTAGGCTTCACTGGGCCACTCAATGGGATATTGATTTTTGTGCTCTGTTACGGAGGCTGTCACAATGCAGACTAGTTGATTGACTGATGCCAGCCTTCCTGCCTCTCCTCTCCACTCTCCTCTCTGAGACCGTATTAAGTTTGAGATGTCCTTGCTCGTATCCTGCCCTATGAATGCTTAAATATAGGTTGGAAAGAGAAAGTGAATGGACGCCCTTGAAAATTAATTGTTAGAATCTTGCTAATTGCTTATTTCAAATAAATAGTGGGAGTAAGCAGCTTAGTGTGTGGTGGTCAGGGTTGAGTATTGTAGAATTTTATTAGCAGTAATAATGAGAAATAGACACACAACACTTTCATTTTTATTTTATTTTAGTTATATATAATGCAAAAATGAAAGTGCTGATTCACTCTACTTGACCATTGTGTATAGTTGCTGCTGTCTGTGTATTTCTTTTTTTATTTAAATGCTCATCTATAGTCTTTATGTTTGTTTTTCGTGGGGAAAGCGGTATATATGGTAATTTTATAAGTGACACAGTGTTGTATATTGTTATTTTCTAAAAACAAATTAATAATATTTTGTTTTTATTACTTAGTATGGTCATTATTATCAAATTTGTGTAAACTAACATCCTTTTACTAGTTACTGCGTCTAGACACATCAATTTGCAAAGAACCATTGCTTTGTGTTTTTTAAGAATGGTGCAGTACCTTTTAAAAATGCTTGTAAAATATATATGATACTTACACGTTCATGAGTTTCAGCACTAATTTAGCAGTTTTAATGTACAAGATTCAGAAATTCTCAAAAAACTGCTACATTTCTTAGTATTACTGAGCAGCAATTGCTTTTTTTCCAGATGTAAATAGTTACAGTCTATTTTTTAATATGGCCAGTTGACTTATCCTAACAGTGTTTTCTACCACATGGCCATGATTTTAATTCAGATGTATCGATGCATAATCTCTGTGAGATGACTTTGCTTATAATGTTGACATTTTCATATTGAAAAGTAACTGCATCGCCTTGTATACTTAAACTGTGCATGTGAGAGAAATGTATGGTGCATAGATGTTGAATTTTGTAAACATGTAACTTAATAAAAACATTAAAAGTTAGATGTTTGTTGTGGAACTGTTATGTGGTGTAAATCATGGCTATAAATAAATGGCTGATTGATCATGATCTGCCTCTTTTGCTAGGCAAGAATTATACAACTACAAATCTGAAAAGTTGGGACAGTATGCAAAAAGAAAATGTAAAAAATTACAGTGCTTTTTACATTTACACTTTTTTAAATTGCAGCCAATATGAAACCAGAATGTTTCATGTTTTGTCTGGTCAACTTCATTTCATCCTGCATTTCAGGTCTGCAACACATCATGACGATAAAGCATTTAAACTATTTGTAAAACATTTACACTTCTACTTGATATTCACACATGAATGAACACATACCCCATGAGACTTGAGTGGATTAAATGCTTGTAGAACATGATGTATTTAATTTTACTGTAAAAATCAGAAGATTAAGGACACTAATGCTTAGCACATTAATGGCTATAGTAATAATTTAATCCCCATGGTGCACTTGAGATTTTGCATTTAACAATGTTTTAATAAATTTAAGTTTCTAAGCTTTGGTTTCCAATTTTACTGTCACAGCTTGACTTGCCACATCAACATTAAATGTGTTTTAAAATTAGACCTTGGAGTCTGATTAGTTAAAATAGGCTAAGACATGCTGTGCTTTTCCTTAAGTCTTTATACAGATTTTAAGCATTCCTGTAATGTTTTCCTTTACCAGTCATTGTGTATTTATGCTCTCAGTGAATGAAATACAGTAGTCAACAGAAAAAAGTATTGTCATTTGACTAGCTCTATATTTCTTCCAATTTAGTTCTTGCCAATTACTCCCTGCTGAGTTAACCCCACAATGTGACAGCTGCAAACTTGAGAGTGTGTTAACTACTTAATGCTTCCTCTAAAAGCCTGGCACCGTTTTTTCTTTCCCAGTGTCTGCTTATGTGACATTGGCCAAATCGGTGCATTTAAAGGGGGCACTAAAGACAACTCATACACAACTACATAACTGGCCCATCAATATACATATCTGGCTAATAATATACAAGCTTTTTAGTGCTCCATTTGAGGTCCTATAAATAAATATTCCAAACAAATTGTTGATGGAGTTTTGCATGTACTGTATTTTGTGGATTTGGAGATGGTTCACACCTCATTAAAGCAGAACTCATCTATTACTCATCTTGTGCCATATTACAATTAAAAATAGAAATATCTATTTTACAGACAAGACAGTAAGTAATAGAAGATAGAATGCAATGTTACAAATCTTTCTTTCCTTTTTTATTTAATATATCTTAAATTGGTTTTAAAAATCAATGTAATAAAATGTCTAAAAAGTCCTTAGTTTAAATAAGCATTACATTTAAAGACAGTATCATCATCATCAATTATTTTGAACATCACCACTTGTTATTCCTTATATGGATTAGGGTTTAAAATTAATGCATAGTACAAGGTATTTATATTATAAATTCAGCAAAATAAAAATGCAGCTTTAGTAATGAATGGTGGATGAAAAATCTATAGATATATCTTTTTTACAATTATCAAAATCTATTGAAGGACATTCTAGGAATATCTGAGATGAACCAACATTGTCATATGTTTGACCATCAGCTGCTTCCTGCTCCACCACTGTTACAAAGGAATCACTGTTTATATATGATACAAGATCATCTGCTTAATCCCGTTAAGCGTTCAGTAATAATTTGTCACCCTAAAATGGATTCGAACAGATCACTTGGCTTCTTTATGCAATAAATTAACATCAGTTATATAATCCATATACAGTATAATCCATAATCAGACTGAAAGTTGTTTAAAGTCATGTTCGATGATTCCCTGTGCTTTTGAAGTGATTCCTCTGTTGAAGAGAATAAACCACACTTAGTAGCTTAGTAGTTTTTACTTGTTTTTAATTTGTCAACATTTAAATAGCATGTGGAGAACTACCAGAAATACAAATATGGACTTATGGAGTGGTTTTGTATATGTTCACTTGCTTTGTCTCAGTATTACAAGCCACCAAGCTAAAAAATTACCACTTACGTCCCCATCCTGATGTTTGGTAGACTGGGTTGATGTAATGTGATTAGCTGATGAGACATTCCTGTTAATAAGCAGTTGAACAGATGCATCTAACAGTGGCAGCGGAGTGTACGTGTCCTCATAACAAACAATCAGCAGAAAAAGAATTATAAACATTTGGAAATATATGACGATCTAGGTACAGAGCAACCGCCAAACAAAGCACACACACACACACAATCATAACAGCTGTGCATTCGCAGAATTCACAGTATAGTCTATAGTTTTTATTTTGTCTTGCCTAGGTTCCACTTCAGCTTTAAACCATGTTTCATAATCTGGTGTGTTTCTTTTCTTTTTGCTTAGTTCCCATCATTTAGTAATTCCTGACCTTGAACCAGTTTGAATTTGGCTAATGCATCTGTCTGTGTTAATTATGCTAGTATATGCAATTATTCCTGTGCATTTATATTCACCCACTGCTGTACAGTTAGTAGCAGCGAGTAGCATCTTTAAGAACCCATGTGAGTCTTTCTGATAAAATACATTCTCTAATGGATATTATATCAGATCAGTGTTAATGGATAGGCCATGGCTATGCTTATTGGCAACCTTAATGGTGAGTAATTACAAGTTCAGCGAATCAGTGTTTTTATAATTAACTATGAATGCCAGCCTTGTCAGGAAGAGGCACCAGAACCATCTGAATGACAACTGTATATAAGTAAACAGCATTCATTCTCTCCTCACTTATCACTGAAATACAGATAAGCTTATACACATACACTTAAGCTGCGCACACAAAAGAAACAAGGCACGTCAATAAATCATATTGATATAGAAATTTTACATGATTCTATAAATAATGCTACTATATTGACATTTTATTGAATAGGCTGTAACTGCATGATTTGTTGTTAGCAATAGGGGGAATACATTCATATCAGAGCTCGACAAGCATTTTGTTATCTTCAAGAATAATAATAGAGAGGCTTGTAGGAGCTCTATAGTATAAACCACGGAAGACGTGGGGATAGGGAAGCGAAAGAATTTCGCTTTTCATTTGTTAATCTATGACTCAATTTACTTGCAGTGTTAGTCGGACTATGGTTCATTTGCAGCTATACTATAAAATACACGACGAGTGTAACTAACTACCAGGGTACTAGTTTTATACTTATACTTTATACTTATAGATTGAATTGCATTTTTAAGTATACTCCCAGTGAACAACAACTTTAAACATTTTTAAACAGTTTTAAAGTTTCTTTTAGTGAACTTGCCTTTAGTTTATTCATTATTTTATTATTTTATATTAATGTTGCCATAGTTAGATCTGCAATCCGGAGCAGGTTGATGTTATTTAAAGTACCGTGTGTCACACCCAGGGACTGCTCACGTGACCACACCCGGCCTGCATCACCTGCCTACTGATCATTCACACCGGTTCGCAATCAGGGCTCATCACCACCGCCTACTTAAGCTTCCATTCACCAGTCACTCTCCGCTAAGCTTCTTGGTTCTACCCCTAGTTGCTCCGCGTTTCTATTGATTGTATGCTATTTCTTACCGTTGCCGACTTTTGCCTGTTTTCCGACTCCGCCTTCGCTCTCACCCTGTTTTGTCCTTACGCTTCGTCTGTGTTTCGACCCTGGACTGGATTCTGGTTTTCGTGTTCTGCCTGCCGTCTGAATTAATAAACGTCTGTTTCCCGCACGCCGCGTTTGGGTCCGCTCCATATCCCACTCGGCATTACACTGATGCATTCTTTATTTCCTGCAAGTACAAATGTAGTACAGAGGTTAATATATTTTATACTATTCAAGTTTTAACTGAATTTTCATCAGTTGCATTTTCATTTCTGTCTTCTGCAGTCTTATATGTTCCATTTCTAAATTTGGTTTTCTATTTATTTTAAAATACACTTTTTACAGGGAGCTATAGGAATACAAATATTACATTGAATATCACAGTACCTAATGTACATTATGGGCCAGTTTTGAACAACATCTTACTAAGGTCCATTGTGTTGTAGAGGTGGATGAAACTTCTGGTGGATGAATAATTTCCAGCATCACTCTTTATAATCAATGGTTAGATGTTATTTTCGAGGTGTAAACCTCCACAGGTCTGTTTTAATCTTCTCTCACCATGGCAGCTGAGAAGGTTTCCTTATTATGAAATTATGCAATGAAATGAACAGTTTTGTGTTCAACACTAACAAATTTGTATAACTCTGTTTAGTAGTAAAATTAATGTTATTATGTTTACTTACCGTTGCCGACTGCTATACCGTTTTTGACTCCCGCTCCTGCCTAGCCCTTTTGGATTTGTTTGCACTCTCTGGTTTTCGACTTCTCTTCCGTCTGCCTACGAGCTTTGGTTTATGTCTTTCAATAAAGCCTCCTGTTTACCTGGAAAATTGTGTTTGCCTCTGCCATCTTTGCTTAGTCCTACTGAGTCTGACAGACATAAAAGCAGAGTATGTCGGATATTAGACAACAGCTTCAATAAACTATGCTACATGCCTACTGTAAATAGGGTTAAAGAAGCCACCACTAATGTTGAGACATTCATACTGGTTAAAGTTGGCTCTAAAACTTTAAAAGCACTAGTTGATACGGGAGCATCACAAATCCTCATCACTACACGAAGCCTATGAGTGCTAATGAATAGCAAGTTGCGGGTAAAATGCATACATGTGGACGAGAGGCTATACCCGATAAAAATGTTACATGACATCTACATGTTAAAAGTCAGGGTCATGGATAAACTATCTTATGATGTAATATTGGGCAGAGACGTACCGGTACTGGTAAATTTATTAAGTGAAGGTAATGCTTCGGCTGAACTCTATGTAGCTACCCGTAATCAAGCTAAACAGAGAGAGAGAGCAGAGAATAAATCAATTACCATTTGCGGCGGAAGGGAGAACACGGAAGAGTAGAAGGGAGAACAGGCAAGCTAAAGTTAGGGGAACACGTGTTAAAGAGCAAATGCCTAACCCAAATCTAGAGGAGGAAAGATTCGCAGCAAATATAAAGGCGTTACAAAGCAAGGACGAATCGCTTAAAGCACTCTTCACTAAACTAGACAGGGGACACAGAAGCAAATGGAGGAAGCTCAGTTTATGGTGGAGAAAGGGAAGTACAGGGTTAAAGAGGGGCAACGACACCTAGTAATCCCAAAACCACTTAGAGAGGAAATCTTGGAGCTAGCACATACTAATGAGTGAGCAGGTCATTTAGGCCAGAATAAAACACTTGAGAGAGTTGTGAAAAGGTTTCACTGGCCGTGTGTATATATGGATGCAATAGAGTATTGTCAAAAATGCACAGCGTGTCGCTAATGAATCTCCCAATTATTGACGTCCGTTTTCACGAATTGCTATGGATATTGTAGGTCCATTACCTAGAAGCCAGAAACACAAGCCACAGTACTGAGTACAGGGTGACCTGGTGAAAGAGGTTATGACACTATTAGGCATTAGAGGTATCAGGACTACCCCATATCACCCACAGACCAACGGCTTAGTAGAGAGGTTTAACAAGACCCTGAAAGAGATGTTAAAGAAGTTTGTCTCTGATATAGGCGCTGACTGGGACAAATGGCTTCCATATCTCCTCTTCGCATACAGAGAAGTGCCCCTGTCATCCAGTGGATTCTAACCATTTGAGCTGGTGTATGGCTGAGAGGTGCTAGGACCGCTAGATGTGCTGAAAAAGGTCTGGGAAGGAGAGAAGCCACAGCAACAGTTGAACGTCCTGTCATATGTGATGAAAATGTGAGACAAAATGGAAAAGCTAACACTGCTGGTAAGAGAAAACATGGAGGTGGCACAAGCAAACCAGAAGAAGTGGTATGATGCGACATCGAGGAAAAGAGAGCAAAGAGTGGGGGAAAAAGCACTCATCCTTCTTCCGACATACAAAATCAGCCTACTAACCTTCCACATTAATATGCTGAGGCGCTGGTGAGGTGATGAAGCTACAGACCAACTGTGGTTAAGGGCTGTGGAGGAAGAGGAGAAGTGTGAAGAACAGTATTTCCCCATAGCTGAAGAAAGTAATGCAGCAGTGTCACTCTCCCACCTTTCTCATGAGCAGTAGGTGCAACTGCAGCACATCATCCCAGACCGGCTATTAAGTAAGGAACCAGGATGCACAGACCTGGTAGAACACTCCATTAAATTGAACTAGTCAGAGCCAATAACACAGGCAAATTGCAAAGTGCCAGCCAGACTCATCCCAGGTCTCAAGAAGGAGGTAAAAGATTTGATGAACATGGGGGTAACTGCCGTCGACCAGTGAGTGGTGCAGCCGTGTGGTTCTGGTAACTAAAAAATGGAGGACTAAGGTTCTGTGTCGATTTTTCTAAACTGAACAGCGTATCAGCTTTTGACCCTTATCCCATGCCCAGAGTGGATGAACTGGTGGAGCGGCTGGGCAGAGCCAAGTATCTCATGACTTTGAGCTTGTGTAAAGGGTACTGGCAAGACCCATTGGATCAGCAGGCAAGAGAGCTGACTGCATTCAGAGCACCTAGCAGATTATATCAGTTTACTGTCATGCCATTTGGACTCCAGGAGGTGTCAGCGACATTTCAGAGACTGATGGACAGTGTATTGAGAGGCATGGAAGATTTTACGGCAGTGTATATTTACGACGTGCTCATCTACAGCGAGTCCCTGGAACAGCATGTTGGCCAGGTGAGACAGGTGCTGGGGAAGCTGAAAGGAGCAGGGCTAACTGTCAACCCAGAGACATGCAGTATGGCACAGTCTGAAGTATACTACTTGGGGTATGTCTTGGGGAAAGAAGCTGAACAAAGTGGAAGCAATCCAGAAAGCGCCCATTCCAACCACAAAGAGGCGGGTAGATTCACCCCCGACTTCTCTACTATAGCAGCACCTGTCACTGAGCTCACTAAAAAGGACCAGCCTCAGAAGGTGAAGTGGACAACAGAGTGTGATGGTGCATATAAACAGCTATAAGCAAAATTCTGTTTAGAACAATCTGTGCTTTGGAGCCCAGACTTGAGAAACCGTTCATGGTGCAGACTGATGCATCAGGCATAGGATTGGGAGCAGTGCTTCTGCAAGGTTACGGTGAGGAGCATCACCCGATCCTGTACATCAGCAGCATTTCCCAGAAAAAAAACTATTCAACTATCGAGAAGGCGGTGTTGGCGATAAAGTGGGCTTTGGACTCCCTAAAGTTCACACTGGAGACTGATCATCATGCTCTGCAGTGGATGCAGCGCATGAAAGACACCAATGCCAGAATTACAAGGTGGTATTTATCTTTGTAACCATTTCGCTGTTCGGTTAAATATTGCAAAGGGATTCAAAATGTGACTGCTGACTTCCTCTAAAGAGACTCAGAGGAGCTCTGATCTTAAGGCGGAGTGTGTGATGATGTAGTCGGCAGGTACATATCACGGGAGTATTTATGGGGGGAGAATATATTTGAAAAGCAACATAATACGCACCCTACCTGTGTCCTTTTGGGAGTGGTGGCACACGAGCCACCCAGCTTTTTATACCTTAATGGACTTGGGGATTTTGCTGGTACAGGGGCGGAAAGAAAATTTTTTGTGTGTGTCTGTGCAAAGGGTGCGACTAAATCGCAAAAACGTCGAAGCACCTGGGGACAGAGGTGCAGCGAGCGTGATAAAGCGTCAAAAAGCGCCAAAGCGCCAGCGGGCGAGCGTCAGCTGGGAAAGGCACTGGAATGCCAGAGGGAGCCATACCGGGGCGCGTCTCAAATGGAGGGCGCCGCAGGACGGGGATACTCCAAGCACGTTTCATTTGGAACGAGCCGCTGGCTGGAGTGAGACTATACAGCGCATGACAGCCACACGTCTCGTTAAGAGCGCGTAGTCGGGTGGCGAGACTCTAGCCTGGGCGCGTCTCATTTAGAGCGGGCTGCTGGCTAGAGTGAGGCTCGAAGGCTGCTGAGGACGGAATGAGCGTGAGCTCAAACGTGCGAGGAGCATACAGAGAAACCTAGCCAGGGCGCGTCTCAATCAGAGCGTGCAGCCGGCTGGAGTCAAGCTCGAGTGGGAGCGAGCGAGTACAGAACGGGAATCCCTTAATCTATCCATAATGCTAGATTACTTTGTTGGTTTCCCCAATACGTGTCCTTTGGCACTATTAGCCCCGGGACGTTACCAGCTGACCATACTGACCGAGCGAACGTCCAGGGGGTCAAGATGTGCGTGCGCAGCGGTGTGCGAATGGAATCAGACGACCTCGCAACGGACAGCACTAGAACCCCCACTTAAAAAGCCGGAGAAGCAGCTGTTCGTAATCAGTTCATAAATGAAGGACCATTTATAAATTGCCTCACCTATTGCTCTGTAACGGCAATCGTGAGGACAGCGGAACGCTCCGGAGCGAAAGTTAAGGACCCTAACATTTGCTGATAACAGCCTAAATGTTAATTTTTTCTAAAAAAATGTAAAAACCTGGAATACTGATTCATCTGTGAAGTGGACTTTTGATTCTAGACATGACAGTTTCTTTTTGTACAATAAAGTTTAAAGAGGCATTTGTGAATGTAACTCCTCATTTTAAAGCATGTCAAAGGTTTGCAAAGTTATCCTTTGCCCGATTTGTTATACCAACGAGTAAGTGGTCAGTGACGGCTATTGATGCAGTGTCATCTTATGATTGGTCAAAGATCAAAGGTGTTTAGCTTAAGCTTGCACACTTGCCTAAAATGTCTCCTGATTCCATTTAATCGTATAACCATATTATGCAAGTATCTTCCAATCTTTCTTTCAAGTACATTGTTCAACATTTTTTTTCATTTCATTATGACAAACTGTAGATCATCTGGCCATCTTTGCTCATCCAAGAGTCAGCCTTTTATTGATACTGCTTGTTTACCAAAAATATGATTACTATTACCTATTGACATCACCTGTTTGAAACAGATTGTTTTTACTTCGTTGTTAGCTCTAAATCATCCCATTCTAACATTTTGTGGAAATTGTTAAACATATTAAATTAAATTAACCAGAAAAAACTGTCCATACTGTCTGTAATTAAATAAAAGTCACACTAAATAGAAAAACTGTGTTGTTTTTTTTTTTTAATGCATTTTCCACGTTTCATGTTTTTATTTTTTTAACTTGATCATAACATACATACATACATGCATACATACATAAATCAATAGATTAATTAATGTTTTCTAAACCAATCCATCACTATGAAAGTGAACTTCTTCCATAGAGTAAACAGTTGCTATGAAGGGATGTTTGACTGCAATGCTTAGGTAATTCCTACTGGCCAAAGTTCATTCTGAGGTAGACTACACTGACCAATGTTTGTGGCCACCTCACCTTTTTTTTATTATTCCAGCCACACTCACCGATAAACGTGCTAATAATATGAAGCACACTAGCATGGAATCTCCTTAAAAAACAATCCATATATATTTAATGTTTTTACTATTTTATTTGAATGCATTTCAGGCCTGAAACACAATCTAAACAGTTGGGGCAGTAAAGAATTTACCAAACTGGAATGCTGCCATTGCTTTACAAAACGAGTATTACAGAAGACTTGGCACGTTATTGGAAAAATTATTTTTGGATAAATAAGACCTGAAATGAGAAGTGATATGTCTGCAAAAAGAAAAAAATTCTTTTCATCATCCTATTTGTGAAATATGGTGATGGAAGCAGCATGGTTTGGCCTGTTTTATGCATTTGTGCAGAAATGGGTCAATAAATTCTGAATAGTACCACCAATATCTAAAGGAAAATATCATGACATTTATACGTGAACTGAAAGAGAAAGAGGGTTACGCAAAAAAACAATGCACATAAGGCACATAAGTCATTCTACAAAAAATGGTTAAATATATATA
>JAUZST010005935.1:0-15200 GCA_034779995.1 Parotocinclus haroldoi
TGGGATTGATGTGAGAGAAGCATCAGTGTACTCAGGAGTCTGTACCCAGATCTTCAGAGAGGAGTTTGGACTGTACCATGGGAACGTCTTCAGCTTTGTACATCTGAGTGTTCAGGAGTTTCTGGCTGCTTTATTTATGTTTATTCGTTTTAACAACAAAATCACGTCAGTAAAACGAACCACCAGGTTTTTTGGTAAAAAGGAAAACATGTCTCATTTCCTCAAGGGTGAAGTTGACAAGGCCTTAGAGAGTAAGAATGGACACCTGGACCTTTACCTCCGATTTGTCCTGGGTCTCTCACTGGAGTCCAATCAGACTCTCTTAGGAGACCTGCTGCTCCAGAGAGAACAAAACTCTCAAAGCACAAAGGAAACAGTTCAGTACATCCAGGAGAAGCTCAGTGAGAAACTGTCTGTAGAGAAATCCATCAATCTGTTCCACTGTCTGAATGAACTGGATGATCGATCTCTAGAACAGGAAGTTCAAAGGTATGTGGAGGAAACGGGAAACAATCGACTTGGTGGACTAAAGCTTTCTCCTGCTCAGTGGGCAGCTCTGGTGTTTGTGCTCCTGAACTCAGAACAGGAACTGGATGAATTTGACTTCAGCAAATACAACAAATCGGACGAATGCCTGATGAATCTACTACCAGTGGTCAGAGCTTCCAGAAGAGTCGTGTAAGTAGATAAAAGCACCGCTGCAGTTTTCAGATGCATTTCAGAAGAATACTTATGTCATCATTTCTCTCTAGCTTGTGCTGTTGCAACATTACAACAAGAAGTTGTGCAGCTCTGTCATCAGTGCTCGAACTGGGCTATTCTAGTCTGAGAGATCTGGATCTGAGTCACAATGATCTGAAGGATGAAGGAGTGAAGAAGCTCTCTGCTGGACTGGAGAATCCAAACTGCAAGCTGGAGATACTCTGGTAAATATCTTGTGTCAGAATGTGATTTATTTGTATGTTTACATTTATATTTGGTCTCAAGATGATGTTGCCACCATGCCAACATGGTTTCCACTGCATGAGGCACAGTGGTGGCTCAGTGATGCTCAGGAGAACATTGCATATGCTGGTGGTGGAACTGAACATCAGGACCTGGTGAAACCGCTGATTGTACAGAATAGCTGCTGAATAGGAAGCCATTAGAGATGTTTATTTTCACCCGTTTTGATCTCAGTTTGAATTCCTGCTGCTGTTTTTGTTTGTTTTTTTTTATTTTCAGGGTGACCAAAAGCATAACAAACCTTTTGACAATAGCTCTAGATCAGATCCTCCTAAAAGCTTCTTCTCTCTGCAGGCTGGAAAGGTGTCTCATTACAGAAGAAGGCGTTTCGGCTCTGGTTTCGGCTCTGAAATCAAACCCGGCATCACAGCTGACAGAACTGAAACTGAGCTCCAACAATCCAGGAGAATCAGGAGTGAAGCTTCTCTCTGACCTGCTAAAGGATCCAAACTGCAAAGTGGAGAAGCTCGTGTGAGTTACTGACCCGCTGCCGTTATTTACTCCCTGATAGAAACTTTTCTCATCATGCCTTTTTTTACTGAACCAGGCTCACTTCCTGCCATCTGACGGAGGAAAGCTACACCGCCCTGTCCTCGGTTCTCAGTTCAGCGTCCTCAAGGCTGAGATCTCTGAATCTCGGGGATAATGAGGTGCAGGACTCAGGAGTGGAGATGCTCTCTGATGGACTGCAGAATCCAAACTGTAACCTGGAGGTCCTCTGGTAATTTCTTAGGAGTGCTTACTTACTCTAGGTGCTCTCGCTTTTTCTCTTGGAGACCTCGCCCAGGTCTGACGTCCTACCTGAGCGGTTTGAGGAGCTTTAGGTGGAGTTCTTGGGAGGTGTCCTCCAGTAGATGATAAAGATGCTCCCAGTCCTCAGGTTCTGGTTCCTGGACCTTGTTTCGGGAAGGTCTGAAGTGCCAGTGCTGAAGCAGTAAACTGCCTGTAGTGTTCGGGTTCTGTGGAATAACCAAGCCATATAACGTCCTTATAAAACGTCTCTTCCAGGCTCTTTCACTGTCAACTCAGCGAGAAAAGCTGTGCGACCCTGTCCTCCATCCTTACCTCGAAATCCTCCCGACTGGCTAAGCTTGACCTGAGTAATAACAAGCTGCAGGATGCAGGAGTGATGCTCCTCTCTGCTGGATTACAGAATCCAAACTGTAACCTACACACACTGGGGTGAGCAGCAACGCTTTAGACAGCTCCTTCTGGTTTCGCCTCCATGTCTAACTGTAAGCTTTGTTTTCTCCAGACTGTTTAGCTGCGGTATTACCGATAAAGGCTGCGCCGTTCTGCTATCAGCTCTGAGATCTTCACAGCTCAGGAAAATCTGTCTGGCCGACAACGAAATCGGGGAAAATACAAAGCTGCTGCTGTCCGACCTACTGAACGATCCGGAGTGCAAACTGGACACTGTGGAGTGAATCCTGATGCTCCAGAATATCCGATCAGCCTGTTCTTCGTTTCGTCTGTTCCTCTTCTGACTGGGATGTTCAGGCTCCGTTACATGATTGTGTGGTTTTTGAAGGAATCCTGTTAATACTGTTATTAGGTCAATCCTAAGGTTTGTTTACTGAAGAAAAGCCGTGCTTGTGGTGCATTCTGCATGCCTTAACATGTTTTATATCACTTTATGTCATAATCACAAGTTATTTTCCATTTCACGTTTAGGTTGTACATACAAACAGCTGTGATTTATATATTATGTATCCGAAACAAAACCCTGTTCCTGTGTTGTTGTTGTTGTTTTTGGGGTTTTGGAGAAGGAGTGTCATTTTAGAACCAGAACTATATGCTCTTTTAATGTCTAAAAATGATATTGTTTGCTTAGCATTAAATATTTCACCCGTTTTACCTGATCTGTTGTATAAACCTTGGTGTAATACCGCTACTCTACCAGCAGGTGGAACCAGAGTAATACATTGTATATGAGATTATATTATATATGAGATTACTATTGTTATTTTCACAGATATAATACAAAAACAATTTATTATATAATTTTGTACAGCATCTACAGCGCAGTCAATCATTTTGGGGCAAACAGAACTTAGCAGATTATCAGCCATTATTCATGTGAACGAGTTTATGATCGTTATAAGCACCAGTCTGATTTAATTAAAACCCCTACTCTCCTTTAAAGAGAAATTACCGCTCTAACCCGCACCCAGTGGCGCTACATAAGCACGTCACAACATTTATTGCTTTATTTTTATATTTATATGTTTTTTAATATTTATTCTAAATGAGCCTGGGTTGATTTTATACGGCTCCACTGCGTAAAATCGGGCGGTTTATAAATCCATATACCATACAGTCCCCCTGATGCAGCTCCGTATTCCTTTAGATGTATTTTATAGTACATAGGCCCCCTGATGCAGCTGCGCGGTGAGGCCTGCACTGAACTGTATGTATCTGTCCGAGGTGCTGAAGGGAGTAGCGTTGTGTTGTGTGTTGTGTAATGTGGTGCGTCCAGTACACCTATACACTGCGATGAAACAAACAACCGTACCTGTTTTAAAATATAAATCAATAAATACGTTGTTTGTTCTAAACCCGCCGTGTTTGGGAGCGCGCTCTGTGGCGCGTCCACGCTGCGTGACGTCACGGCCGGAGTGAAAACGACCGTTACATTCGACGTTCAGCAGTAGCGCGAGCCCCGAGCCAAATAACGGTCATTTCTCCTTATTTGGGCATCGCCGAGCGACCCGTGTGTGTGTTTTTGTGCGTTCGGTGGTAGATCTTCTCACAGAAGATGTCTGTAGCAGGGCTGAAGAAGCAGTTTCACAAAGCGACGCAGGTAAAAAGAAAAAAACAACCCGGGTTTTGTCATGTATTTATTAATTTATTTATTGGTTGGTTTGTTGTTGACAGTAACGGACGCGGGAGTGCACCTCTGTCTCCTCTTACGGGGTTACCGCTGTCGGTTTGATCGTTTACTCGATATGAAATGTCCACAATTCGCCTCAGTGACGGACTGCTAACGCTAACACTAACGCTATGGCTGTTATCTCTGAGGCGTTTCTATAGAGACTGCTGCTGCTGCTGCTGCTGCATACTAACCTACTACGTAGTATGGAGCAGTCACAGAAACAGAACAGAATCGACCACAAATAGCGTTTATACCACTGCACTGTGTCCTTCTGTGGAATATAATAGCAGAACATACCTTAAAATTGACAAATAATCGATTTTTAGGACTGATTGTTGTTCTACGGTAGTCACGTCACGGGTTTTCCTCGGAGGGTCCCCGAGCAGAACCTGAATACGACCTCGGGATTTTCCGTCAGGATTCGGGTTCATTCGGGTGTTGATTCGTGTGGATGTTGTGCTAGATTGGAACGCTTCCAGAATAATAACCACAGAGCTGCTGGGTGGTATAGATTATAACATATTATTATTATTAGGCATTTTATTTACTACCTACAACACAACTAATAAGGAAAGTACATACTCGGTATATATATAGATTTAAGGAGATTAAAGGAACAACATTGGGGAAAACGTGGATCTGATAATCCAAGGAATGGATTATCTACATTAGCTACATTCAGAAAAACACCACATTACCACGGAGACAATGGAAATAACTCCCAATCTCTGGGTCCTTTCTTAACCAATTTGCAGGGTATTGTCATGTTTTCCATCTTTAGTTATCACGTTCCAAATTTGTGCAAGATTCAAGTTCCTATTAGATCTTAATATGACTAATAAAAGTCTGATTTTGCACCCTCAGTAGTGATTTGGTCAGGTCCTGACTCGTTTGTTGAAGTTTCTGTCGTTGGTCATTAATGTTATTTAAGGATTATTCGCTGTGAGATTATATTAGATTATATAACAGAGCGTTTTTCATGGCGATCAAGGCACGTCCTTATTTTGGGTGTAAATCTCACATGATTCCGTTCTGTTCTGATGTTAATATTAGAGCACAGGGTGCACAGTGAGTCCCCCCTGCTGTATACAACACTCTGACTGAACCGATAAGACGTCATTTTAAATATTTAGACGTGTGAAAGCTAATCTGATCGAACTCGCGGCTGCCAGCCACTCGTATCTCACAGGCTAAATCCATCCCTGTTCCAGATGTTTTGCACATCAGCACAACGTCTGTGTTTCAGTCAGATATCAGATCACGTCACGTCACAGAGCAGCTTAGAAACAATATTTGATTAATCCTTACGCTCAGGATAACAGTCCCCTTTTATAAGAGATGAGACTTTGATTTGGATGGAAACGGATTGTAAAAATAGCAGTGATAAGTCAGATATGAACATCTGTAGTGTTTCCATTCTTAAATGAGTGTCCTTTGATGGACAAAATGTAGGGAAAGTTCTTTAAACAATGCCTTAAGAGTGATCTTACTTGACTCTTTTCTTAAGAATAATTCTACCAACAAGCGATGTCCTTGAATATGCCCTGGTTTTAACCTTACCATCACCCCACACTCGGCTTAGGCTGTAAGAGATGATTAAATAAGCACTGGAATTTACTGAACTTTAAAGGAAATAATGTTGACGTACTTTCAATAGATAAGATTAAACGATTTTAATTACAAAAGTGCTTTAGGTTTTTAAAAATAGTGTTTAAGAATATTTTTTATGGTAAACCTTTTGTGAGGCTTTTGTTTTTCCCACATGACTGAACGGACCCTATGACTGGTCTCTGGGGAGCCTCTGGGGAGCCTCTGGGGAGCGATACGTAAGAATACAGATGTATGTATAGTTCCTGAAACAAATCCCAAACATGGGCCTCAGGACCTGGGACTTCCAGCTTATTATAGAGAGAGGGTGCCATGCCTGGGTGAGGTTTGTCGTTGTTTTAAGAAAAGCCTAATCATGAAAATGCAGTGGCAGGATGGTTATATTGTGAGAGTGTGCCTGTGGCTGGTGGGAATATTGATTTTGTAGCTGTTGATTTAGGCTTTAGGCAGCCGTCCCAATTCAGTTCTGAATTTATAACCTTTCTGTAGCTTTAATGCTAAATAGTACCGAGCTGAACGGTTCCTGTAAGGGATCCTGTAGCTTTGAGTGAAGGTTATTAGAATAGCTGTCTGTCTGTGAATCGGCCTCTCGCTGCCTCTCCCAGAATAGAAGCATGAATCAATATACCACTGGGATTAAAAACGGAGCCCTGACCTGCCATCACTGCTACGTTAAGCCAAATTCATGATTGTGGATAAAGCCTGGTTTGTGTTTAAAGCCTCTCCATTTTTATAAATCATTAGAATAACTGTTACTCCCGGATTTGCTCTCCAGGATTCCAGGCCATCCATGTTTGCTCTGCTGCTGTGAATAATTACATAACAGGGGTCTGTGTCTCCGTCACATGTCACAGACCAGTGAGGCACATATTAGGAATCCTGACCCTAGCTCTGAGTTCTGTTCCTCTATCAGGGGACAGTCCCTTTCAGATCCTCCTGTCCTTCTGTTATGAACCGGGGTACCACCACAGCCCTCACTCTGTGCAGGTCTGAGACTCAGGAGTGGAGACCAGTGATGGATAAGGCAGTCATTAATGAATGATTCGTTATACTCCTGTGAGACTGACGATCGTCATCATCATCCTTCTTCCTCTGATCACGATCGATTCATAACCGAGCGTGTATCTCCACGCCTCGCACCATCACTCACGCCTGGGGGTGTCTCATTAGAGGAGGTGACACACTGTGAAATGAATCATTGTTAATCTCGTTAAGTCTTGCTTCGTCGCTCCTCTTCCTCCTCCTTTTCTGTTTTCCTGACTTTTTCCTGACTTGTTCTGTCTCGGTTGTGTTGCTTACCCACTGGACGTCCTGGAGTGTGAGTTCAGTCCTACAGAAACATGGTGTTGTTCTAATAAATGCAGTAAGAACAGCAGTGCTAAATTTCACCCTTCAGATTCATTACGGCAGCTTATTCACTTAAATACCAATTCCCATTGGGTGAGCTCCTGATTTAGTCTCCTCAGTAACCCCTCATTGTGTCTGAGTGTCTGTGAAGGACCAACCACTGTATTAAGTGCCCTTTTCCCCCGGGGGCGTGTCCCTAATTCTGTGTGTGTGTGTGTGTGTGTGTGTGTGTGGTGAGTGAAGACCAGGACACGAGCGATACAGAGTTATTCCATGTACTGAATCCTCAGTGAGCCAAAAACAACAACAGTCCATTCCTGGTATGCAGTGTACACGCTCTGTGTGTGTGTGTGTGTGTGTGTGTATGTGTGTGTGTGTGTGTGTGCGTGCGTGCGTGCGTGCGCGTGCCAGCGAGATCAGGAACACATTGATCCCTCTCAGCTCTGTGGCAGCACACTGTATCTCTTTATGTATAGAGGGTTTATTGCAGAAGCATTCCTTCCCAAAGAGCATCCCAAGGGACTTTGAGGTTCTCATTTAAACGCTGTGTGCCCCCCCCCCACACACACACATACACATCTTCATATTTAAGCATTCTTAAGAACAGAACAGCTTTTATTGGAGCTACAGCCAAGAAACAAAGCAAAAAACAATGGGATTACAATTAACTAAAACTAATCAGTACAGAACATTGGTTTGTACTGGAGAGTCGATGAACCAGCCAATCATGTGAATGAGTTCAAGTCAAAGTGACATCACAGATCCAGACCTCATGCCCAGGAGTCCTTATTGTTAATCATTGTTTTACCTAGAAATCAAAGCAATTATGATCAGCGTAACACTAGATGATGTAAGGGGGCAGTCTGTGCTCCCCTCCAAGCATACTGACACCTAATGATAAGTAGAAGAGTGACTGTGTGTGCTACAGATGTGCTGCAGGAAGCTGTGTGTGAAGCTTCAACAGAGGAGCAGTCTTTATACACACAGATGGATGAATCTCTCCTTACCTGCTTCTATTGTTATTCTAATGTGCTGGATGAGACAGCTTGGGCACCCCCCTGTGTGTGTGTGTGTGTGTGTGTAAGAGAGAGAGGAGAGAATATGTGCAGATGGCGAGAGAACACATGACTGCTTGCTTAAGATCTTGTGTGTGTGTGTGTAATTGCTGAGGATGTGTTATCAGCATCCCAAACAGCCATGACCCATAATTGTAGTCATTATAGCCGGTCTTTGTGTCTGTAAGTGTGTGTGTGTGTATGAGTGTGTGAGTGAGAGAGAGAGAGAGAGAGAGTGTGTGTGTGTGTGTGTGTGTGTGTGTGTGTGAATGCTAAAACAGGAACGCAAAATGCTCGTGTAAAATTGTACACCTCAGCTCTCAGTGTGTTGCTCGAACAAAATGTTCGCACGCGGGCAGGAGTGGCTGAGGGAGGGGCTGAGAAGAGGGATGCAGTTTGAACTTGTTTCTAGAGCTTGTGTTTTAACACAGAAACCCAGTTTATAAGAGGCCTGTGCTGGTTGAAGGTCGAAGAGCCTAAAGTCTGCAGCATCATGTCCCACAACCAATCAGCTGCTGCTGCCTTATAAACCGTCACTTTATTTTTGTTCTAAATGAAACAGCCCCCAAAACAGAGACCATTCTGCTTTCACACAAAAAGAATGAAAAGTGGAGCGGACTGTCCTGTACTCACCATGCATCTCTCCGTCTCTCTCATCACTGCTGCTGGTTATATTCAGTTCAGTGTTCAAATCAGCACCAAATCCTGATCACTGATCTAAGAAATAACCCCTAAAATACTCTTGTACTTTAAATCTGATCTCCTCCATGCTCGTCTCCACTTTAGTTATATAGCAGTATATATTAATAAACAGGATTCAGAATTACAGGGGATTTGTGGTGTGAACAACAGGTGGTCTGAGATCTGAGAACCAGAACCAGAAACAAGTCCTCGTACAATATGAACGCCAGAAGAACTGAGATCGACTACAGGTGGTTTACTTTGAGTTAGGTTCATTTAAATTGAGCTAAATGTGAAAGCACTCATTGACATATAGATTGGTTTATTGATTAACTGATTAATCGACTAATTGAAACTTATGCATTTATAGAGTCGTTGCTGTTTTTCCTCCTTCCCTTTGAAGCAAGTTCCAGATTCCTGTTGCTATGGAAACTGGTCTGGCCACACTCTCCTCCTTTTCATCTCCCTCATGCAGGCGGTTTCCCCTCTCTCTTTAAACTATGGCACCTTAACTAAACTAAAGCTAACGAGCTAGCCAACAGCATGTGTGTGTGTGTGTGTGTGTGCCTCTTACAGAAAGTGAGTGAGAAGGTCGGGGGAGCAGAAGGTACCAAACTCGACGATGACTTTAAAGAAATGGAAAAGGTGAGTCCGAAGCGAAACATTAAGGAGAACAGGAAGCAACGACCATATATGGAATGTAGAATTCTCAAGCTTTAGGAGTTTTGAATTTTAATGACCAATATTTACAGTTATGCCATATTTACATTAGGGACAGACCCAGCCCTTGGACCTGACACTAACTCAAAAAGTAACCGAAATATTGCTTGATCAGAGGCAGTGGGCGCCGGTTCACAATGGCTAGTCCCCATGGTTCATATCCCCCCTCACTGGTACCAAGTCCTCACTGATGCCCATATAGCAAGTCAGGAAGCAACATTAATATAAACCTTATTTTATAATGTTTGGTAATAAAGAGATATAAGCCATGGTTCATTATATTGTGTGTGTGTGTGTGTGTAGAAAGTGGACACAACAAGCAGAGCAGTTCTGGACATAATGACCAAAACTACAGAATACCTACAGCCAAACCCAGGTGAGTGTGTGTATGTGTGTTTGTGTGTGTTCCTTACTCCAGTTATTCTGCCTCATTATCTCATTAGTAACAGGTTCTTGTTTGCTTTAACAGCTGTAACATATATTTTGTTCTGTGTGTGTGTGTGTGTGTGTGTGTGTGTGTGCATGCAGCCTCCAGGGCTAAACTCAGCATGATAAACACCATGTCTAAGATCCGTGGGCAGGAGAAAGGCCCGGGTTACCCACAGGCCGAGAGTGTGCTCGGAGACGCCATGCAGAAATTCGGGCGGGAACTGGGAGAGGAGTCCAGCTTCGGTACCAACCACCCCATTCTACACATTGTTAAACAGCCACTTAACACTCTCCTCTTCCTGTAACTCCGCCCTCTCTCTCTCTAAATCTCTCTCACCTCACTGACTCCGCCCTCTCAGGTCTGGCTCTGATAGATGCGGGCGAGGCCATGAGAGAGCTGGGAGAGGTAAAGGATGCACTGGATATGGAGGTCAAACAGAACTTCATCGACCCTCTGCAGAACCTGCACGACAAGGACATCAAAGAGATCCAGGTAACGATCCTAAACCCACCTGTTCTCCTTAGCTTCCCATTACACCTGCAGACTCTAATCACATGTTCTGCTGATAATACTGCACTTCCTGAGAGAGCCATGAACAGCACAATTACACAAGATGATCAACTCTGTGTGTGTGTGTGTGTGTGTGTCCTGCAGCACCACCTGAAGAAGATGGAGGGTCGGCGTCTGGACTTTGACTATAAGAAGAAGCGTCAGGGGAAGGTAACGGATGACGAGATCAAACAGGCCCTGGAGAAATTTGATGAGTCAAAGGAGATCGCCGAGCAGAGCATGTTCAATCTGCTGGAGAGTGATGTACGACACACACACACACACACACACACACCCAGTACTGTTGATATTTTACCAGATGATAACTGGTGTTTTCTGTCCTTATATCTATAATATATATATATATATATATGTGTGTGTGTGTGTGTGTGTGTGTGTGTGTAGATAGAGCAGGTGAGTCAGTTGGCCGCGCTGGTTAAAGCTCAGCTAGAGTACCACCGGCAAGCTTCCGAAGTTCTCCAGCAGCTCTCCTCCAAGATGGAAGAGAGGTAACTACTTTAAAAAAACTACAGGTCCAACAATGCACTCTGCTCTTTGAGTTCTAGAAATCACAGGTTTCATATTTTAGATTAGCTATAGAATGTCGGAACAAAGAAACCCTCCAATAGAGGGTTAAATATAAACTGCTCACTAAAATGAAGGGATACTTCAAAATCTAATATCCCACAATAAAATATCCCCACATGTTTGTGAGCAGTGTTTATATTGGAAAATGTCTTTGTTGCAGCGGCAGTGATACACATTATAACACTACACAAACGAACAAAAACACACAAACGGTAAAAATCTTAATGACAGGGCTGTCAGATTGGATTCTGTGGATTCATGGCCTTGGGATTGTGTGCGTGCGTGTGTGCGTGTGTGCATGTGTGACGCAGGATAAAGGAGGCCTCCAGTAAGCCGAGGAAGGAGTTTATTCCCAAACCACGTATGGAGCTGCAGCTTCCCAGTGAAAATCATAACGGAGGAATCCACACGGCCAAATCACCCTCACGCTCTCCAGGTACAGGGGTGCCCCCACTTATTACTCACATAGACCCGGCTTCTGGCCTTCGGTCCTGGTCTGAGCCGTTTCTGTTCTGTCTGCGCCCCGCCGTAGCCCCTCTGGATCAGCCGTGCTGCCGCGCCCTGTACGACTTCGAACCCGAGAACGAGGGCGAGCTCGGCTTTAAGGAGGGTGACGTCATCACACTGACCAACCAGATCGACGACAACTGGTACGAGGGCATGATCCACGGCCAGTCCGGATTTTTCCCCATCAACTACGTCGACGTCCTGGTCCCCCTCCCTCATTAGGCCCCGCCCACCGCGTGCTGCAGCACCTTTAGCAGGAGGACTTTGAGGATAATGACGAAGGCTTAATTATAGTACCACTCCGGAGTGTGTGTACCCGCGCAGTGTTCTGGGAGCGGAGCGCCGCCGTGTGTGTGCGTGTGTGTGCGCGTGTGTGTGCGTGTTCCGATGATGATCGCGTTCTTACCCAGTAGGGTAAACGTTCTCTGAACATTTGATGCCACGCTGGCACCAGGTGGGCACAGGGGCATGCTCTATTTATTAAAGCGAACAAGACAAACGGTACAAACATTTTGGCACCTTTCCAGATGATGACATGTTTATTTATTGATTGTTATATATCTGAAGCCTCATGCAGAGCTTACACTCCCCGTTTTGTTTCTGGTTTGTAATTAGAAACGCTCCAGAAATCCATTCTTCCTGCTCTAACATGTGTTTAACATTCACTTACCACCAGGCTGTCACATGACCAGTGCAGCGGTTTGTAACGCAGGATTTAAGCCGTCGTGTTTTCCATCTCGTTTTGGATTTATCCCTCCAGCACAGCCTCACCCTGTTTATATGCTGTTCATTTGTTCCTGCAGCCTGATCTATAGAGTCATGGTTCACTTACATTCCAAGGTATGCACCCTGTGTGTGTGTGTGTGTGTGTGTGTGTGTGAGAGATGTTGATACAGTATTATAGAGAGGATTCCTCGCTCTGTATTATGATTTAATCTCAATGATGCAGTACTCAAGATTAGGATTTAAGGACCTATATGTTTATGTGAGGTTTTTCTGACCTTTTAATATGCAGGACGGTTTCCAACCGTGCCCAATTTGTGCCCATAGAGCAGACAGCGCCACCTTCAGGCACGGGCACGCTATAGCTGTACAGCAACTAAACATCTGTACATTCCAGTCTCGTGCAGAATGTCTTGTGAAGCACTTCAGCAGCTCCTTAATTTGACTTGTTAATCAATAATCAATAATCAGTGCAGTATAGAGTTAGTAACAGATAATCAATAGAGCAATAACTTATAATGTGAAACGCTCCTGCTGAGCCCTCACTCAAAAATAATCACTCACCTGATACGTAGCTGTTCCACACCCACCACCCCACCCTTCACCTCCTCTGTGTGTGTGTGTGTGTGTGTGTGTGTGTGTGTGTGTGTGTGTGTGAGAGAGAGAGACTGCATGTTTGTGTTTAAAGAGCTGCAGGTGGATTAAACGTCAATGTGATGCACAGTCATGTATTTGTAGCTTTATCTATGTACATATAAATGCATATATATATATACTTATATATTTATGAGTGAGTGTGTGTGTGTAGCTGTAAAGTTGTAGCGCTCGCTGTGAGAACACGATGTCACCCGAAATAAAACGCAGTGTCACGACTGATGAGTGCCGAGTCCTGATTAGAGGAGGAGCAGCAAAAGTATTGGACACTAAAGAACCAGAAGATTATCTACATCAGAACCAGAACTTAAAAAAAAACATCTACAACATCAGAGGCAAAACCTAAAGAAGAGGCCGAACAAAAGTTAGAAGGAACAGAAGATCCAGAACCAGAATTGTTTATCAGGAGGCTTGGTGGTTCACGTTCCAGTTGTGGCTGCATTAAAACCTGAGATAATTCTGGAGCAAAGCAGCAACACTGGACTCCGGAGCAATGGGAACATGTCGTTGAATTGGTTGTATCTGGGTTCGGTGGAGGTCAGGAGAATAATTTTACCAACAGTAAATGTTGCTGGAGAACGAATAGCGTAATGAATATTTAGCTTCTGACTCTTAGTTCTTTATTTTGATATGTATATAAATATGTACATACTGATTTTACAGTCTTATATGTAAGTTGCATGTTCATCTATATTTGCTTTAACCAAACAAACAACGTGCTCTTATTTAATTCGTTCGTTTCAGCATTTATTTTGAAATGCGTTTTAAGCGCCTCGTCACATGCTCGAGCATCCCGCCTCCAGAGTGCTGTAGTTCTTCGTGTGGACAGAGGGTGGCGCTGTGGAGCAAGAGTTCATTGATGGTTTGGTTGGTGTGATTTGGTTCCTGCTCGCTTTTAAACTTCTGTTTGTTCTCCTGTGTTTAAGAGCAGCTTTAATTTCTCTCCCAAATCCCCCTTAAAGCTTCAATCTGAACCTTTTCTGAGGGGAAAATGGACATGAAGAAGAGGATTCATCTCGAGCTCAGAAACAGGACCCCCTCTGATGTGAGTACGGATTGGTAAAACGGGGGATTAAACTTGGTGCAGATTTGGAAACTTTACACAGATCGATATTAAACAGAAAACAAATGCCTTTTCATGTCCAGACCCGCAAACAAACCGAACCTCTCGCTCATAGCGCGCAAAAGTTACCTGTTTCTTGTTTTAAATCATCGTTTTTCACAGTTTGGAGCCACTTAGAGCGGTTTGTTCTGAATTTATTCATATTCGGACTCCTTTAGCACTCGATTCTCCTACAAAATGCAGTTTTACGCTAACGTTGCAGCCCAAACACCCGCTTCCCGCCATGTACATTGTGCTCCATGGTGAAGCGCTGTGCTAACGATTTTTGCACCCCGTTATATTCTGCACCCCTCCTTTCCTCTTACACCACGATATCGCTTGATAAATCGCATGGATTAACGAGTCTTTTCTTCATTATTTATGTAGCGTCCTATTAGAACTCTAGTATCATAATTATCTAAAAAAAAACGAGCGAATGATTCTATTTATCATTTGTCCTCATAATTAATTCAGCAATCTTTGTCTCGAGCTAGCCGATATCAGCTTTATATCGATTAGAAAGGTATCACGTTTATATTACATTTATTTATTACATGTTTTATAAATGATAAAGCAGTGAGGACCCGCTGTGGTGCGAATTTAATCCAGGCACAGAACACCGATACACAAAAAGGGGTCCTGAGGGTGCCGTTTGTGTAGGGGAGACAAAACATAACGCTACACTCACCAGTACTGAAGCTAATGCTAACGTTTTTGGCCGTTTCCTGACAGGATTTAGTTGCTATAGCAACATAGGTTTTACTCATTACAAATATAATGTTTGAGTCCGGTTTAGTTTATTTAGTCCGTTGTTGTTTAGTCATCGAAAAGCTAATTTAAAGTAAATAATGTGGTGACCTATCAAATGTGAGAGGAGAAATGTATCGATCGATATAAATGATAGACGATATATCGGTGGCCCATATATTTAGTATGTATTTTGTATCCTTTTAAAGGAAGGTTACAATAAAAAAATGGAATAAACCCATTTCTGTTTTTAGTGGAAATGCAGTTCTGGGAGTTTGGTCCCGAAACTGTTATTAAGAGACAAAGCTGTTTGTTCTGTTCTGATCAGGTGGCTGAGCTGGTGCTGGATAACTGTCGTTCTGATGAGGGGAAGATCGAGGGTCTGACTGCTGATTTTGTGAATCTGGAGTTTCTCAGTCTGATTAATGTGGGTCTGACCTCGGTCTCTAACCTGCCCAAACTCAACAAACTCAAAAAGGTGAAGATTCAGCTTCTGTAGAACCATTATAAATCCCATCAACCCATCATTAACGTGTGTGTGTGTCTGTGTGTGTGTGTGTCTGTGTGTGTGTGTGTCTGTGTGTGTGTGTGTCTGTGTGTGTGTGTGTC
>JAUZST010005936.1:0-15199 GCA_034779995.1 Parotocinclus haroldoi
CTCTCTATCTCACTCTTTCTCTCTCTCTATCTCACTCTTTCTCTCTCTCTATCTCACTCTTTCTCTCTCTCTATCTCACTCTTTCTCTCTCTCTATCTCTCTCTCTCTCTTTCTATCTCTCTCTATCTCTCTCTCTCTCTCTCTCTCTATCTCTCTCTATCTCTCTATCTCTCTCTCTATCTCACTCTCTATCTCACTCTCTATCTCACTCTCTCTCACTGTGGATGACTTCCAGCTTTCACGGTTTCTTTTTTTATTGTCAATGTTTCTGGCATGCTGGTAGACACGTACCGGGCAGCAGCTCTTAGTTCAGTGTTAAAGCGGTGCCATGGGATCTGGAGAAAACGGGCATGCATGATGATGAGAGAAGAACGCTGGCGCTCGGTCGGCCCGCCTCAGGGCCGTTAAGCTACCTGCCCACCGAGCTACAGCAACAAAGAGGCTTTTCTTTCAGAGCAAATCTTAATCAGATGATGAACAGGGGTTCCGTCCTGTTTCTGTAGTCGAAGAGCTCTAATAACATCTCATTAGACCAGCTTTATTCACCGTTTTCCACGGTTTTATCACGTGCCTTTGTTTTATTATTCATATTTTAAAGATGCTTAAGTCTTTAAGCTTATAGGACACCTGAATTCACTAGACAGGCTACAAACATAGACTTCAGTCATAATAAATAACACATTTTAATTCGCTTTTCTTTTTAACAACAAAACGACCACACTATAGGACGCTCGGGGAGCACAGCCTTCCCCAGACCCTATATGCTGCCGGTTACTGATATTACAAACATTAATGCAGTATGGATCAAACACCACTCATAAAATTATGATTTAAATACTACTGATGAAGTACAGATCATGTGCACGTTCAATATCAGGGAACGTCACATATAACACTTTCAGCCTTTTAAATAGTGCATTTTTACCAATTAATAAAAGGTGCTTTTGCATCTCATTTGCATTATAGAACAACCTTCTTTGACTTATATAGTTTAAAAAAAGATCTACTGCTTCGTATTCACTTTAAAATCATTTGTAAGCAGTGTATAATTTATAGCTCTCCATATCAGAAATGCCATTGTGAACAGACTGATCAGAATAGCCCCAGCCATACCTTCATATCTACTTTAAATCACCTGCCAATCACCATGACAGGATATTACACTGCCGAATATCATTGCAATAATGCTCTCGTTACTTTCGTGCATTTGAATGGTTTGGCCAAAACCGTAAACCGTAAATCACGCCGCGTGAAGCAGATAATGTTATTTCCTGTAAAGAGTGCAAGTAGCTGGCAAACTGTGAGAGCAACCACCTAAGCAAGTAGCAAATTACAGGAACAGAAATCCCAATACACAAACACGTACATAAGTAAGCAAGTGCAGTAACAAATTCAAAAACACCAGCAAGCAGCCAATTACTGAAGCAAGTCAGTAATTAAGCGAGCTATAACAAGCGTTGTAGTACTCTAGCAACGAATCATGCAAATCACCAGATAAGCAAGCAAACAAATGCGAAGTAGAAAAGTGGATATCCAAGCTACTGTCTAAGCAAATGACAAAGTGTGTTCAGCACACAATAGTCCAGCTCATAAGAAAATTTATCGGAGACAGAAAAAGTAACAATCCCATGTGAGCAAAGGGTGAAGAGCTCACCAACACCGCAAGCAAGCAACAGTGTTAATAAAGATACAGTAATAAATAGGAGAGTGGCCCAATAGTCCAGCATCCAGCACAGCACTCGGGCATCTGGAATAGTAGTCAAGCAGTCCAGTAGTTTAGAAAGTCAAATACTTAAGAATGATGCCCAGAATTCAAGAAAGAAGTACAGTCGTCAAGTTAGTAGTCAATTATCCAGCATAGTAATCAAGCATACAGTCCAATAGTCGAGCAAGCAGTCCAGTATTTTTTCATCTGGCCCAGTATTCAAGCAAGTAGTACAGTGGTAAATATAGTCCAGTAGTCGAGCAAGTAGTACAGTCGTAGAGCAAGTAGTCCCGTGGTCAATCAACTAGCCCAGTAGTCGAGCAAGTAGTCCAGTAGACAATCGTCTGATCCATCAGTTAAGCAAGCAGTCCAGTAGTTAATCATCCATCTCAGTAGTCGGGCAAGTAGTCCAATAGCCCAGCAGGTAAGTCCAGTAGTCAAGCAAGTAGTCCAGCAGTCAATCATCCAGCCCAGTTGTCAAAAAAAATAGTCCACTAGTCAATCCTCTGGCCCTGTGGTCCAACAAGCAGTCAAGCAGGCAGTGCAGTTATCAAACTTGTCGCCAAGTAATCAAAAATAAAGCCCAGTATTCAAATAAGCAGTATAGCAGTCAAGCAAATAGTCCAGTAGGCAATTATCCAGCCTAGTACTCGAGCAAGTAGTCTTGCATGTGGCCCAGTAGTGAGCATCTAGTCCAATAATCAGGCATCTGGCCCAGTAGTCAAGCAAGTAGTCGAATAGTCAAGCAGTCCAACCATGAATCGTCTGATCCAGTACTCAAGCACCAGGTCCAGCAAATAAATGAGCAAGCAAAAGAGAAAGCTAGGAACAAAGCAAGCGATCTAGAAGCCACAAAGCCAAGCATGCAATTATAAAAGAAAAGGAAGTTTACATAACGTAAGACACACATTTAAGCATCTACCAAAATAGCCCAGTATGCAAAGCAAGTAAAAAAAAAATACTCAAACAAGAGAGCGAGCATGTAAGAGCAAGAAAGTGACGTTTATAACATTAAGATTAATCAAGAAGCCACTTATGAAAACTGCTAACCTTTCAATTAGAAGAAATGTAAGTATAAATGTACATGTGAATGCAAATAACCACTAGCTAAGCAAGTATCAAAGTCAGTAATACAATAAAAAGATCTGTATAACAAGTCCTTTTTCAGTTTACATTCACAACATGAAACAGCATGAAACAAAAAATGAACGCATGTGTTCACAAAGAGGGAGACTGGGAACGATTAGGGAACCTTTTGAGGAACTGACTTTTACAGCCTTCTAAAGAATGGTGTTCCAAAAACTTCCCTATGATGCCAGAACATTTAGATTAAAAAAATCCTTTTTTTTACAATAACAGCATTGTGTTATATCAAGATTCCCATGATTAGCTAAAACATTCAAACCGACACTTCAAATGATCCACATGAATGACATGGACAGGTTTACCCAGCAGAACCTGACCCACATTCGTCCTGGTGCCATCACTTCCCCTGGTAAACGGTGCCCAAGTTCCTGAACGTCTACTTGATGGAAAAGAAAATGGCATTCATCGTACCAGCACTCCTTCTTCAAATTGCTCCAACGTCCAATTCTCATGCTTGTGTGGCCGTTGTAGGTGATGGGCAGTGGTCAGAATGGAAAGCACTGACAGCTCTGTGATTAGGCAGCCCCATACACAGCACTGTGTACACACGCTGCACTGTGTGTTGTGGCACTTTCCGTTTTTGCATGATCGGTGTATTTCCGGTGTACCTCAAAGCAGTCAAGCCAAGCTCTGTACCTCGTACCTGTACCCTCTGAGACTGGATCCTGCTGTAAATGGCTGATATCGGCTTTTTTTTGACAAAGCTCACAGCCAATGCCATGCGAGATCTTGAGGGTTTGGGGGGGCCTTTCTCAAGCGCTCAGAAGAAGCAGCTTGGTGCGACACAAAAAACTATCCAAGTGCGCAAGAAACTGCGATATGCATCACCTTCGATAACACCTTAACTGCGCTAGGAGACAAAATACGGACATCACCAGGCTTGCAGTCTACGTCCTTAGAAATGGTTAGGTTTTTAAAAGGCAGCGCAAAAACGGCAATCTGCAAAACACATCGGCAATTGGTTGGCATTAAAGACAGCGACCTCATTTCACCATCTGCAAACTAACCACCGTGCACAATATGAAGATCAGGACCAATTTTGACAATGAAGTCAGCTGTCCATGACAGGCCTAAACTAGCCGAGATAGCGGCATAAAAACACACTCGGCAAACCTGTAAAAATAAAAAGTGCCTTAAGACAAGAAAATCAACACAGGGTAAAGCAAAACACCCCAGTTAGGAAGAGACATGGTGCCAATTCAGGCAGCTGTGAGGAATTTTGTACATGTTAAACTAGGGACGCACCAATGCACCATGACCGTGATGTAAAAACAGGACGGTGTTTTGTCTGTGGGGTATCTAATTGGATTATTAATCCTTGATTTGTTTATCCAATGCAATACTAAAACACCAGATGGTGCAGTCATACAGAGGCGTACATAGTTCTAAAAGTTACTTTTAATCACAGGGGAAGTTTCTATGCTTAAATATAATTAAACTTTTTTTTTTTTAATTTAAATCGGACAATTTTAAACGTCTAAAGTTTTGGACTAAAGTTTCATTGTTGTGTAGGAAATAAAAAAGGATTGTCTTTTGTCAAATGTTAAATCAGTAATCGGGAGGAAATTGAATTGTGAACGCCGTACGTCAAATCGTGAGCAGGGTGCATCGTTACACCCCAACTTTAAACCCAAAAAATGATCGTTATTGACAAAATCTCTTCATATCTTCGTCTTTTTCAATCGCATGCACAACTCTACAAGACAGCAAAAGATGAAGAGGTCATCGGTCTAGCTTCTTAAACCAGTCTGAGAGCGAGTCTCGGGAGCAGCAGGGAAAATGTTTTCTTTATATCAGTGAACGTGCGAGTGTGCGATTGGCCTCTAACCGACGCCATGCCAGCGCGTCTGCAATCGGGACTAAATAAAACCCAAACCCTCAATTCTAAAGCCTCGCAGAAATGAAGCCCTATAAAGGTCGATAGCTGACGCCACAAATCAACATCTCGCGGAAATAAAAGCTCTCATTAGAGTCTGGAGGCTGAAATTAGCAGAGTTCAGCACATATGGGCGACAGAAAAGCGACTCGGCAGGGGGACTCCGTCTGTACCCGTAGTCTCTCTGAGCGCAGCAATGGAGAACCAGGGTGCTGCAGAAGCACCAATTAGTTCTCAGAGCTAGAGAGGGTGGAGAGTGAAGACAGACAGACACACACACACACACACGCACGCACGCACGCACGCACGCACACACACACCAGATATAAACATAACTATAGGGTTTGCTATAAGAGGATACACACACACAGACACACACACACACACATATATATACATACATACATATACATAAACACACATATACATCCATACACATACATACACACATACATATACACACGTATACATACACATATATATACATACACATATATATACATACACACATATACATACACACACCCATACACACATACATACATACATACACATACACACACATGTATACACACATATACATACACACATATACATACACACATATACATACACACATATACATACACCAGATATAAACATAACTATAGGGTTTGCTTTATGAGGAAGGACACACACACACACACATTATAAATATCCTGTTAATCCTGCTGTTAATAGAAATACAACTTAGAAATAACACACAGACAGTGCATTTATAACTTAAATCAAGGTCCATTCAAATTCAGCAATTTGGTGACTTATTTATTGTTATTAGTTTTCTCAGACGATGAATAAAACACTGCGATTACGTCGTCCCATCAAACAACAAAACAAGCACCAAAATCTCAAGGTGTACCCACAACAATTTAATATAACAGGGAGGCACTGATATTGAATTTCACAGGCCGATACGATACCCGTATGCCGATCAATGCCTTTTATTAGCGATCACAAAAACCGATCACCTGTACTTTGCAGCCCATAGAGGCCCCGTGCGCTGTGTTGTGTCCCCGCCCTCTTTCCTTTACTCTGCGCAGGCGCACGGCGGTAAATCATAAACCAACATGTCTGCCATGTGGAACTTTTACACGGTCTGTGAGAGGGATGTAAAGTTTGCATTATGCAACGCATAAATACCTCGCAAGGGAAGCACAATAAAAGGATTCAACGCAACTCAATATACGTCATTTAAAAAACAAGCACTTGGAGGAGTATGGTGACTTTGTTGCTCACTGGAGAGAATTTTTTTAAAAAGCACTCTGAGCAGCAACAGTTAGGCGGTAATTAACGCAGTCCACACTTGCCAACACTCGCCCGTATGAACGTGACAGTCAGAAGCTAAGCAAATAACCGGAAAAATAATTGAATTAATTGAATTTGATGACCAGCCTTTTTCAGTGGTGGGAGAATAGTTGTGCCTGTAAGTATTTTGTATTTTTTCACTGGGGAGAAAAAACAGGAAAAAACATGTTTTTGTCTAAGATCATTTTATTGGTCATATATATATATATTTATTGAGAGTGGCGTTTCCCTTCGTTGTCGAACCGATAGCGCAACTTCTATCCTGCTGTGCTGACATTACAAATTTTACAAAAGTACAAATTTTACAAGGAATTCAATAGAAAACTTTGACCGCTGCTACAATTGATTTAAAAACGCTGACATTTAAATGATTTAAATGATGAAAGTAATTCATGCAACAACAACGACTGTAGCAATGCAAAGCACTCGTGTCTACAAATCCCTTTTCAGAACTGACCCGTTATGCCCATTTGAGTTTAACTACCGAATGAGACCGCATTTAACGGTGCATAAAAAGCATGGCTTGGGTCGTGCGCTGATTTTACGAAGAACATACCACATACGGACCCGATGTTCAGGCCAAGTCCCGGTCCTTTACGATATAGGAGGGACTGGGGGATGGAAATAAACGAGACGAGCGAATAACACAATTCTGGAGCGTGACAAAAGTCTTATTGTTGGAGATGCTCGAAAGGCTGAGTGCTCACTCCGGGGATTAACAGACTCTCTGCTCGGTGTGCGTGTGCACGTGTGTGTACTCTTTTCCCTGCGCAAACACCACCAGTGTATCAGCGTCAGTCACACCTTAATGTGTCGCCGCCGTGGAAATGAAGTCGACTCTCATCTCGCGCGCGCGCGCGCGCACACACACACGACATTTATTATTATAGACTTTCATGATTACAGGCTACAGCTGCGAGAAGGCTGCCAGCTTTCCATGCCAGCAGCCTGTGGTTCGAGGCATGTTAATTCTGAAAAGTTTGTGTGTTCCAGTGCCGTTTCAGATCTCGATGTGCACCTCGGTATCAATGCGTTCTGATCGTTCGGTCTGTATAGCCACGGGTAGAGTCTCAGTCCCGTATGGACTTCTGAAGGACATTTGCAGTGCTGATCTGACCCAAAAAAAACACGAGAACGATACACGATATCAGTATGATATATAATGTATATCGTAATATATCTTGCAACGATAATCAGGACGGACTCATGCCCCTTAATACCCATGCATTACGTGAAATGACTTCTGATAAGCTTTTATTTCTTCATTCTAAGCAGGTGATGCACGGTATATTGAGAATTCATTTCGTGAACCAAAATATGCCAAATGTTCAATAGAAAATGCAGAACAGTGCTTCTTCGACATCAATGCAACAAGAAGTCATCACTGAATAGACAGGAACAGCAATGATTCCCCTATTTTAAACCGCACAACCAGCCGGGTATGTTTATAACCAGCAATCCAAAATATACTGCGACCCAGGCGCGAAAACACACAAACAAAACAACACACAACTATACAACATAATACATGAAGTTTAGCAACCTACCAAGTTTCCATCCTAATTCCAGGAGCAAGTGTAACGCTATAGCAACATATCGCCCTGCTTGTGTAAGAACAGCATTCTCCGTTAAATAAAGCACTCAAACCTAGCGGATGGCCAGAGAAGGAAGCAAACAAAACAACAAACACGCGTTTGTTTTAAAAGAAAGACAACAAATAGCCTTAAAGACTCACAGAGTCTTCGCTTTGCTCTCCTCCGTGTGCATGTCTCTCTTCGCGGCTCCAGTCAGCTTTCTCTCCCCCAGCGATAAAAATCCACTTTCGACCACAATTTCGATTCCCAAAAAAGAAATCCGAAGCTCCTGTTTCGCTTCACACCAGCGTAATCCTGTTTTCGGACGTTTTTAGGCGGCAGTAACGTTCGTATCGCCGCTTTTCCCGGAGTTTGCTCTGCCACACACACACACACTCTCTCTGACTTCTCTCAGCGATACCCGCAGCGAGCTCACACACACGCGCGCGCGAGCGCGCTCTCGACAACGTTCGCTTGCTCCCGGCGCGTTCAGGAACACTTTGCTTCGGAAGTCTTCGTGAATCATCGGATCTCTTCGCAACGCATTCGGTCGCTTTGTACAGCAGGGGGACTGAAGCCCTGTTTAATCGGTTTGAAGCGGAATAACTATCATGTTTTTTCGTTCACATTTAACCCAGTTTTATATAGGCAAACAATACAAACTTTAGGATTCGAAATATAACTGAAAAAAGTAGCTGAGTACTAATTCGTTTCTGAGAAATAACCAAGTTAAACGTAAACGAGCCAATATGGAAACGGTGAAACTATTTTTTATAAGGTGATAATTTACAGTAGCATTATTACTAACAAACACAAACACTAAAGCCATACCACGCAAAAGTTTGGGCATCCCTACCCAAAAGCACAGTCATTTAGCAGACACCTTTATCAAGAATCCAAGCAATTTTAGGTTAAGTCTTACTCAGGGATCCAACAGTGGCAACTCGGCAGAGGTGGGACTGAAACCCTGGACCTTCTGGTCCATAGTCCAGCATTTTAACGTCTAGACTACCACTATTCCCAAACCCCCAGCTTTTGTTCATGTTTCATCCTGGTCAAGGTGATGCAGGGGGTTCAGGAGACTATGCCCAGAACTCCCACTGCACAATCCAGAATGTAACATGCATGGGATGCCATTGAAGGGCTGGGTAGATGGCATAGCTGCTGTGCTCTGTGATAATCTACTGTCTGTCCTCATCCTCTCCCTGCCTGTGAGCTTGACCTGACCGCGAGGTAACGCCTGGACCAGAGCCCGGTAATCTCTGTGCTGCGCCCCACGAACGCACCTTTTAAACTAACAGAATCTATTAATGAAACAAACTTTGCATATTTACATGTGCATCAAGGGATGCCCAAACCTATGCAGTAAAGTCACAATGACTTATTTAATCCTGGTTACAGACTCCAGCGCTTCCTGGGCATTCCCAAGCCTACAGGGACATCGAATACTGGGTCCTGGGTCTGCCCTGGGGTCTTTGTCCTAAGGAACTTGCCTGCAACAGCTCTAGGGGGCATCCATAACTCCCCTCTATCCCAAAGCACCATCTACTTTAAGGTTCTCACAGATTGTCAAAATCCTCACCCCGTCCCTGAGATTAGCCCAGCTACCCTGGAATTACCAATCCTGAGCTCAACAGCTTCACACTTAACAGGAAAAAGGCTAAAGCAAAAAACAAACAAACAAACCTTCCTCCACCACTATGTGGAGCAGCTCACAAAATAAACTGTCTCTGCCATTACATCTACATGGTGCTACACGTAGCTCCCGCTCTGTGCTGGTCCTGACCATTGGCCATGTAACAAGGCTAATAAAGTATGCAGGGTAACAGAGGGACTACAGTCTGTAATTTTAACTACACAGTGCAGCTATATGGGAAGTGGAACAAGGAGGGTTTAACGTTATGGTATCATACAGTATATATTTAATGTTATTATCTGTCTTCTGTGATATAGTGCTGCTGCGAACGCTGAGACAAAAGCAGACGAGACAGGAATAAAAGCAAACGTCCTTCAGGTTGCTGTAAAAAAAAAAAAAAAACCAAATGAAGTTCCAGGTGCAGGAGAGAGCAGCCTTGGACAATTCAGCATCTTAGAAGGGAGTCTTTTATGAATCAAATCTACAATATTCTGTCTGAGATTTGATGGTAAGCAGGACTTACCATCAGCAATACTTACCAGTATAACCAGTATAAATATAAGAGAAGAGAGATGTTTTATGAATGCTATCCTGGTCAGGGTTGCAGGGTTTTTTGGTCAACTCTTCGTTTAGGACGGCGCCGATGTACGATGCATTCAAAAAGTCTTCAGACCCTCTGACTTTTTCCACATTCTGTTTAATGAAATTTGTTGTTTGAACGTTCGCTTTTGTTTTGCAAATTTATTAAACAAGAAACACAACAACGTTGCACGTACATCAGTATTAAAACGGTGAAATTAATTTAACTCAGCTCTGGGTTTCCCCATTACTTTAGTTAATCTTTGACATGTTTCTGCTTCTTAACTGGATCCTACTGTGGTAAATTCAGTCGGTTGGATACGATTTATAAAGACATCAACTTTGTATGTATAAGGATGAGGTTTAGAGCAAAATCCAAGTTATGAGGAGGAAAGAACTCGTACAGCTCAGAGACAGGATTGTGAAGATCTGGAGAAGGCTCCTGAAATATCTGCTGCACTGCAAGTTCCCAAGATCACAGTGACCTCCATAGTTCTTAACTGGAAGAAGTTTAGAATAACCAGGACTCTTCATAGAGCTGGCTGCCTCAGCAAAGAAAAAAATCGAGAGGAGAAGGGTAAGACCACGATCCTGTGTACAGATGGGAGGGAGAAACTTCCAGTAGATCGCCTACCACCGCAGCACTAAATCCAACCTGGGCTTTACGGTAGAGCAGCCAGACAGAAGCCTCTCCTCACTAGCAAACTCCAGAAGAGGATTTTGTCTGTGAACATATTATTATTTTAATCAATTTGCAAAGTTAAAAAGCGAAAACTCTTTTTTTAAACTTTCTCATTATGGGGTAAGGTATGGTTACAAAAGAACAGGGTATGGGTCCTGACCTGTCCCCAATAAAGAATGCGTTAAGACTGATGAAATAAAAAAAAAATGCAATCTGTACCAAAACATTTATTCACCTGAATGAGAAGGAATGACAGCAGAACAAAGTCGTAAATGCATTACCATCTTACCATTTTTTTTTGGGAATGTGTTGCAGGCCTGAATTGCAGGAATGGATGTTTGTAAACAAATTAAATTAATAAGACCAGAAAGAATACGTGAAATATCTCAGGTTCTTTCGACAGCAAAAGTTAAAGGAAACATTACAAAGTAAAAGACAAGCGGGTTTTTTTTTTAAAGTTTGAACTTTCCGTACGACCCCAACCCCTACTACTTTCAAAGTATATAAACAAGATGCTGCTCACAAAAATGAGGGGATAATTCATAAAAGGATTTTTTCCTTTGAAAATTTGTGATTTTTTTTTTTGTAAGCTTTATTGTTAAAGCATTAAAAATAAACACACTAAACCTTTTGTAAACTCGGACTAGCTGGTTTACCGTTTCAACATTTCTTGTTAAAGACTTTTGTTTCCTGTTATAGTTTCTTGTAACTGTTACAACTGTGGTCATTAAAGCAAACGGACGTTGATCGGATGGTCGTTAAACAGTGCTCACCTGCATTCCGATTTTCACCTCCTAAAGCAGCCGTTATATTAAAGCTGTCTGGTCGCATTTGATATTGAACCACCACTTTAAATTTAAGGGACAATTAAACTGCATCGAATACCTCTTAAGAGTCTGATTAAGGAGCTAATCATTGCTGGTTTTATTTTCTCTCCAGATGCACCGTGCACGGCTGAGATTAGCCGACGTCCAATTCTGAATTCCTCATCCCCTAGGGAACCCAACTTTTTTGGCAGACAGCACGAGCAAATGGATGTTAACTGGTAAATATTTAATTCAGTCTCTGTGAAGCCATGTTTTTTTTTTTTTTTTTTTAAACAGGGAAGGGGGGGGAGAGAGATTGGGGGTTGAGCTCGCTAATGGGTCCGATTGGGTATCATGGCGGATATCTGTAAACGGCCCTGGGGAGAGCTCGGTGGCTCCATTAGCGTCGTCTGCTGCAGCAGAAGCCACATGGAGACGCTCTGTCCAGCTATTGACCATTCACTGCACTAATACGTGGTCTGCACTGAGGAGGTTCATTAAAAGGTTACAAAAATTAGGGAATAATCAGGGAATTTTGCACCACAGATCCGACTTTTATTCCACCGGTTGCATTTTATTCCCTCCAAGCAGTTAGTACGGTAGCACATAAAACCTTTGATTACTTCAAACTAAGGCTGGGCGATATGGCAAAAATATTAGATCACGATTATTAAAGATATTTTCACGATACATGTGATAAAAGATAAAATGCATCAGTAGGGCGTTCTTAAAAACTAATAAATATTATCCCATACCTAGTAAAGTGCACTTTATCCAGTAATCCAGGACTAATGCCACTGTTTATAATGAAACATGCAGTTGGTCAGTGTTCTTGAAGCTCTGACGATATCCTCACTAAAACATATCGTCTATGACAGTAACAAACTGAATCACGATACGATAAGATATTGTCATATTGCCCACCCCTATTTCAGACACAAAGTTTGGGAAATGATCCTTACATCCAGACGACAGTGTCTTACCTTCTTTTCTCAATAGCATTCGATCATCATGACCATTACTGCCCCAGTTCAATAGCGCCCACATAAATATACCGGGATCAGGATCAGGCCACCTGCTTGCATTGCTCCAAGGTTCAGTTCTCACACTCAGAATCTCACTGGAGGTGGACAGGTGGACTCGTATCAGCAGGGGGCACTTAACTGTGCTGACACAATCCTTGTTATTGGAGAGGAGTACTGCTTTTACTTTGGGGGAAGCGTTTATGAACCATTTTATAATTTTAGAAAAAAGTATTCATCCAATTTTTGTTCCTTCAGCCAAATCAGTAGTGCTACCAGACCAGGACGTGTGATAGTTATAGTGAGTTGGTGTGATAAAACTCCCTAAATGTACAATCTGCAGCATGAAATCACTCAGTGAACCGTTTCTGCCTGGACGGGAATGATGCTGGACGTCATGTTCATTAAAGATCTCAGGAAGCCTTCAATGAGGACTGCGTGCAAGGTGTGGTCCAAGCCACTACAGGAGCTTCTGTAATGTTTAAGTCTCACATTCGCAAGGCTGCAAACGTGACTGATTAGCATGACAAACTCTCCGGAACAGTCACACACATCTGGACTGGTCCACAAAATCCCCAGATCTGAATCCTCTTGAAAATCTGTAAGCCTACCCGGAGCTGGCTGAACGTTGATGTGGCCCACATCCAGAAGCTCGTCTTGATGTTAGGTATTACACGCTATCAAGTCAGTCAAAAGTGAGCTCATAATGGTGCACATTCACAGCCTGTCAGAAGCTCCTGGTTTACAAAATTCCAGAAGCAGAAAGGTAAGGATGAGGACCCTCGGAGTGAAGCGACCACCAAACGTGACTGCACTTTCATTTGTGTAGCTGTCACTCTTTCTCTCTAAAATGATTCGCAGTCTATGAGAGAGAACGTGCCTGATTGTGTTTACTTAGTCAGATGCTCCATTAGATGAAACGTAAGGGCTGGTGAGAGCAGACTGTTGATCCAGACCTCATACCACAGCCATTAGTGAGCCTCAGAATCTCTGTGGCCACAATTAGAGAAGAAATGTCACTTATGGAAAACTCGGTTTGCATTGCTTTGATTTTAATGTGCAAGGAGAGTAAAAGCCAGATGTGATTAATATTTGGGGCACCATGAGCAGTTTTGCCCCTTGTAACTCCGGTTTTCAGAAATGTTCGTAGCTTAAAGCAATAAAATATTTCCCCAACCTCAAGTCTTCTGGCGTATCTTTAGAACCCATGTGTTTAGTGTTTACTAGCCCATAATAGAACACGGAAGCCAATTAATTATTTCAAACAGATGTAGTTTGGGAATAGTGACGCCTCATAGGCAGACAATAGAGCCTTATAAGGGGACAGTTAAATTTTACAACTCATAACTTCACAAATTAGAGGACAATACCAGAACTGCTTACCCAGAACCATCCAAAATCCTGGAATACAGCAAGACCGTTGGTTTCCAACCTGAAATCTCTTGGTAGCTCGAGCCATAAATGGACCAATGTTGGAAGAACATACTGGCCTTTTTGCTCTTAAACCATATTGAGACCCTCTAGGAGGCCAGCGTTCCCTTTCCAAGTGCCAAAAGGGTTCAAGGTTTAAGTGGGAACATTCAGTATGTTCGGTTTTATTCACGTACAGCATCCAGAGCATTCATCATTATGAAGATGCAGAATTGATCAAGCTCCCAGGCTCACCGTTCATAAACAAAATACTTTACAGCGAGTCTCCTCCTACAACCCAGGCTTCCTCCTGTAGACATTTCTTCCATCCCCATGACGTAAATCCTCCAGTGATCGGGATGTTTCATCCTCGCCTTTATCGCCAGTCACAAACACATGTAAAACACAAACATTTACAATGTTATTATCAAGAAAGATTTATCGCTCTAGGCTTGTGTTCGCTTCCAGCTGGATCAGAATTTTCGAAAGACTGAAAAATAAAAGAAGCAGGCTCTCATGCACACACAGGCTTTGTAGTTGTTTAAACCCCTGCCCTTTCGCCCTTAAACAAGTGCCCGCTTGGTTGGTGTTTATAATCACCGTATTTCTAGGCCCTGTGTGAAGCCTATTAAGCAAACACTTGTGTCTGAAGTGTGTTTGTGAGTCCAGTCACTCAGGTCTTGACCCTTCATGCTCTGTTGTACAAGGTCTGCATGAATATTTGTGCTTTGTATAAAAGAAAACGCTCTTCTATCCCAGAGAGCCATATTCCAGAGCCCTATGTCGGCAACGCCCCACGATCCCACAGCCACATGTACCCAAACCCCATGTCCTCACAAAGTCTCATGTTCACTGGGTCCCACGTTTCAAGATAATGTTCTTAGAACATTGCCATGTACAAACATTAAAGAGCCTTTACCAAATGGTTCCCACAAAGTACCCAGAGCTTTATTAGTCAAGGTCTTCCATTCACAGAGCATTCAGATTGAGGCAGTGTTCTACTGAAGGAGCAGAGGTTACATCAACTAGGGCATCTACTGGCCATCATGGGATTCTGAGGTCGACTAGTTGGAATGAGTGAAGAGGGGGGGGGGAAACAGAACCAAGGAAGTGGAACCAGCAAGCAGGAACTGAGAGAAAAGATACCGGAATGTATAAACCCAACAGTGCTGATAGCGCAACAAATAACACAGTTACCTTCCAAATAAAATACCCACATCAATAAAGACTTACATTGACAAACGTTCTCTTTTTCCGTTTCCAAACCCTCGCCGCTCGTGAGCTCTCCTGAATCCTGATGATCCAATTACCTCGTTACCATCGAAGAAAATGAGCCGTTTACAGATAAGCACCATTTAATTAAAAGTTGTTTAGTAATATAACCCATAATCATTTTATTTTCTATATGAAAATGCAGAA
>JAUZST010005937.1:0-15198 GCA_034779995.1 Parotocinclus haroldoi
TATATATATTACAGTGATACAACAGTATATACATGCACACACAGGTTCAATCCCAGGGTGGAGCGGCCTGGGTATTTTCTGTGTGGAGTTTGCATGTTCTCCCTATGTCTGCATGGGTTTACTCCCAATACTCCGGTTTCCTCCCACAGTCCAAAGACTGTTGTCTATAAAGTAGACCTTAGTGAATTACTTTGTGCGTGCCCTACGGTGGATTTTTGTCTCATCTAGGGTTGCTCCTGCCCTGGCGCCCGGAGTTGCTGGGTTTGCACCGGCTGTGACACCATGTATATATATATATATATATATATATATACACTGGCCACATAGATTAGAGGAGATATTTCAATATACATATTTATTTATTTATATTTTTTTGCAGAGTCAACATTTACTGATGCTTTTGCCTTAGTCATTTTCATCTTAGTCTGACAATATCATACATTTTAGTTATCATGTACAATATTACGAGGCTCATAGTTTATCTTAGAAAACAAAACTGTCTGCCACCTAAAAGCATTAGCAGGGGATGTGGAGTTTATGAAGATTATTGCTGACCCGTTCAGAAGCTTTAAACAGACATAAATATGCATATATTATTTAGATTTTTACATAATCAAACAAGATAATTCTATAATTCATCATGAGATCAAATGATCTGTCATTAACACAGCATGATAAATGAGTATTAAAGGACGTTGGATAATTTTCACAGTATCTTGAGAAAACTCTTTATAACAAACATTATAATAGCAAACATTTCTTTCCCTTGATAAAAGAGGTGTGTGTGTGGGGGGGGCTGTATAAAATATAAAACAATTTAACACAGTCTAGTCGTAATTAAATACACAGAATGATGTTTTCCACTGGGACCAAGGTTTATGTTATGTTTGTTTGCAAAGAATTGCCTGCTTTTCCTTACAGAACGCTTCCCTATTAGAAATATTAGGCATGTCTTTTGAGCCCGGCATGTAAGTTATACACTAATAGTCTGTGGATAAATGCCATTTCAGACCTAAAGGTTTTGTTTCATTATTTTATCGGCTTCAGATTCTTCAGTAAGTATGGACCCTTTGAATAAAGGATGTGTTCATATTTCGTTTTTAAAAAAAATCACAATATTCCCATTTCCACTGTCTGCCACAAAGTCCTAGACTAGCAAACTGAATGGTAACCACCCATCTGCTTTGAGATTTTCTTGAAATGCTTCTCCTTTCCCTTTTTATCTCTGTTTAATCAGATCCACACTTGATGACAGAATGAATCTGATTTCATAAGTGTCACAACCACAAATCAAAAAAGCCTGAGACGATATAGAAAATAAAAATTAGGGAATAAAGCATTGCTTATTTATTTTCATTGATTTGTTATTTTGCATTTTTGTATTGCATTTTTACTTTTATTTCATTTGTTAATAAAAATCCACTCTTGCATTTCAGGCCTGAATAACAGGGAGCGGGGAATTTAGGACTAGTAATGAGGTAAAAAAAAAAAAGATGTTTTCAAAAAGGTAATGTCAACAAGGTGATTATAATTATGATTTAGTACAAAACCTGGGCTCTTGCCATCACAAATACTGAAATGTTACAAATGTCTTGTCAGCAGTGAAACTCTGCATCGTTAAGCCACCAAGCTTTCAGCCGACAAGTCAGTAAGTTACCTTTAATCTTACTGCCAGGTTCTCCTTCCCAGTTCTCTCCTCAGCTGGCATCTTCTGACTATGCTCACTCTGTTGATGACTTGCTGCTAATTAGTATTGCTTCCGTCTACATGTATATTTCATAATCAGTATTTCAGTCAGTTTATGAACATTACGAATGGCAATGTAAGATCATCAGGGCTGATAAGTGAAACAAACTTATCAGCATTAGATATAAATGTCACTGCCTTTGACTAGCCTTGTTAAATCAACAAGTTGCATCAGTGTGAGCAGATTGGATGCTGAGCAATGTTTGGCTGGTGCTGTGCTTCTTTTAAGCATGATAGTGAGCAGGTCATAACTCGCAGGCAAGAGTCGGCAGGATCTATGCTCCACAGTGTGAAAACACTGCATCACCATTTGTGGTGGAAAGCTGGTACACTGGGCGTAAGCAGAGTTAGGAGTACTGCATCTTTGCAGCTCAGCACAGTAGTAGTAGGTAGTCAGTCTTTGGACACTTTGCTCACTTTTCAGTCAGTTCCATGCTCTCTTGTGCAATACCTGCCTGCTGTCATATAATGACAGATCCTACTTCCAGAAATGTGTTTCTGTGTGTGGGGGTGTGTGTATGAGAGAGAGAGAGAGAGAGAGAGAGAGAGAGAGAGAGAGAGAGAGAGAGAGAGAGAGAGAGAGAGAGAGAGAGAGAGATCAGTGATGATATAAAATAAATAAACACTTGGCTATTTAGTCAATACTCAGTACACCACAATATCCCAATAAGCAACAACATAATATGGTGTTAGGACAATGCATATCACATAATGTGCAGTTTCACAGAACACACTGTAGGCATTAAGCAACCTGTATATGAATTTTGATAGTTTTTCAGATTTACATCCACAGCATTTAGTAGATATTCAGTTTTCAGAGTGACTTACTCTTTATATTCTTTTTTGTAGACATTATCTCATTCTAGCTAACTAACAAAGCTAGTACAAACCACAAAATCACCAGCCATATAAAACCCTTAGGAGTTAGAAGTTAATGTAGGTAAAAAAAACAATCATAAAGGAGACAAACAATAAAAGGATCTGTTTTCTTGTCTTGACTATAGTGGTTTCCTTTATTTGCAGAAACGTGTACTTTATAGTTTGTTCCCTGCATTTTGAAACATGCACAGCACAGAATCAATTTCCCAGTCCTCCACTGCAGTGACTGCACAGGACAGGCATCATATATGTATTAGTCCTCTGCCCTGTTATCTCAGGGAAAGAGAACATACGTCCTGCAACCCTGGCAAGGGGTACAAAAACATTTTTGTAATTAAAAGTGATTGAGTTCTATAGCATGGCGTGGTTATCTCACAGCTCCAGAGATCCCGATTTGATCCTTAGCTCAGACACCAGTGTGGAGTTTGCATGTTCTCCCTGTGTCCACATGGGTTTACTCTGGGAATTCATTACTTAGGTTAATTGGTTGCTTTAAATTTGTCCAGTGTGAATGTCTGACTAGTACTGGCTATCCACTGATGTTGATTCAGAGATAAAGAAAAATTTAAACAAAATAAATCTAATCGTGCCTTATGGTTTCGGAGCACACAGTAAACTGGATACCCAAATGAAACAACATCCATACAACGTAGTAATCAGCAGCAGAACAAGAGGTATAATTGCATCAATTAACAGACTGTTTTATTAATTGGGTTGTAATATATTGTTATATATAAGCCAATAAGGATTGGGTGCACTCCTCAAAAGGGGTTCGGACTCTCAACAATCTAGTCAGCAATACTAAACATTAAACACTAGGCTACTTATGCTGGCTGTCTGTGATATTATGCTTTTTGCTGCACATATCAATAAAACAATACGAACGAAAACCTTCCTGCAGAAATGGCATGACAACAGTGGAAGGCATGACATGCAGACTGAAACCAAGAGAAATGTCTTAATGTGATATTTAGTGGGCCTATCATTCAGACATGAAGCACATTTGAATATCCACAAAAAAAAAAGAGAAAGCAGGTCGAAGACAGGGAGCAGTCCATGTTTTGACATGTCAAATGACTGCAGAGAGGATGGTGCATTCTGCATTCAGTACACGTTTCCGGAAAATTCCACAAGAGCTCCTGCGGCTGCGTGCGACCCCACGGGCAGCTCCCCTCACATCACATTCAACATGCTTGTGCTGCTGTTCAATATTTTATTGACACCGGTCTCAAAGACTGCTTCTACAGTGACACCAGAGATAATTATTTTTTACCACAGTCTTTTTGTTCCAAGACGTCCCCCACCCTTACACAGCCTGGCTCCAGCCATTCCTGTGGAGAATTGTTCTGCATAAATCAGCCAGTGGAATACTGAATCAGCTCCGCCACGGGGAATGTAGTTTTGTGTGCAGCGTGTGTGACTGATTATTACGACAAGTCGAGGTACAAACCCAGGCAGAAAGAGCCCCCAAGTGGCAGACCTTGTTTTTGAAATAGAAAACCACACCTCTTTACACGTTGCCCCTTTCAATACAATACAAGTAATCCCACCAGTATCAAGATTAAACTACAATGCTCACAAAATTAGGGGATATTTCAAAACGAATAGAAGAAGAAGAAAAAGAAGATCTTACAAGAACTGCTGAACACTCTGATCCTGTTCATGCCCTATCACTGTCAGTGTGTTTGGGCAGTCTTGGGTGACCATACACCCTACTGAACAGTCAACGTGTGGCACTCTCGTCCAGTTTGGCATGCTTCTGTTCACCCCCATGAATATATCACTTATTACTCAATCACGATAAAGGAGTTTGCATCTCTTGCGTAATCGAACAACTTTCTTTGACTTTTTATTTGCCTTTTCATTATCTTGTTTATTGAAATCAAATCATTGCCTTTTTAATCACTCCATATTCATTTTGAAATACCCCCTATTTTTTGAATTAGTCATGGGCAGTTGTCATATAAAATTGAGATCTTGACAGTTATATAGCAGTCCAGAATATCACATTACTGCCAAAAATATAGCTTGAATACTCTATAGCAGTATTTTGGGTTCTTTGCTTACAGGTAAAAAAAAGCATTTAAATGACTTTGAGCAAATAATTACAAAAGCTAATAAAATGTCCATTCATTTAAGACTTCAGTTTGGAAAGTTTGTACTTGAACACTTACTCACACACTCACTCGATACTGAGCAAGGTCACAGAAGAGCTGGTGCCTAAGCGGTAGCATGGGGCTTATGTATTGAAACCTTTATTGAGAGCTGTAACTCTGCTCAGTATGATATTGAGCTACCAACATAAAATATAGCTCTGGATGTAGATCAAGTTGTCCATCTTTTGAGCCACTATGCCTATCTCATTGTTAAATGGAGTGTATATTATTGATTACTTTAAAGGGAAATAAGTGCTGCTATTGTGTCCATAATCACTATGTATGGTATGTATGGTTAAACTGGCAAATGCAAATTTCAAAAGGCTGCAATGTCATCATGCATTTTCTGAAATTGTTTAAGTGATTGCAATGGACGTTCCATGTTATATCATTGATCAGTTACCCTTCTATTTAATCCATGACTAAAACGTTGCCATTCTTTTGACCACCTGTACTCTACTATTCCCTCATCCTTTTTGGCAAGAGCCGGGAACAATCCATCTTACATAAACTAACACATTAGGGTGCCTTTAGAGACACCAATTAACCTTACACATGCCTTTGGATTGTGGAAGAAAACCGACATACCCCGAGGAAATCCACACAGACGTGCAAACTCCACACAGAACGGGCCCAGACCGCTCCACGCGGGTTTCAATTCAATTTTATTTATGTAGCGCTTTTTACAATGTAGCATTGTCTCAAAGCAGCTTTACAGTAATACAATTATCTAAAATGCCAATCCCAAGTTGAGCAAGCCCAGGGCGACAGTGGAAAGGAAAAACTTCACAAAATGGTAGGGAGAAACCAAGACACAATAAAGGGTTTGCACCCAGGACCTTTGTGCTGTGAGAGGACAGTGCTACCCACCCTAGCCATTGTGCAGCCCTAAGTAAATACATCATGTATTTAACTCAAGCATACCATTAGCACCTTACAAACAGTTAGGGTTTTCTATATTAAAATTTGCTTCCATTATTTACAAAGTGCTGTATTTCTGAACACAGTTGTAAATTAGCAGTGTTACAATACAGTCCCTGTACCTCATGCTAAGAGATCCTTCCTCAAAGCCTTGAAAACATAGCCTTGATCTGTGCAAATATATAATTACTGAACATTGCCCTGGGTAAGGACATCTGCCAAGCAAATAAATAATGTAATATAACATGATGCAAACCTAACCTCGTTGACCTCAGGGAGCATTGTTGTTATCCACTCTTATTATGTGCATATTTAATCATTGTTTACATGCAGACTAATGAAATGCTCTTCAGAAGATGGCAGCCAGGTCTTTCACACACTGCGTAAAGGGAATAGAGCTACTGTAACACACTACACCGGCTATCGACCAAGGCTGTGTCAACCTGACTGCCACTAACCTGAGCGTCGCTTGGAATAAAGCTGCTCCTGCAGATTATCTTAAACACTCAAAATTATTTCTCTCTTGTTCAATATTGAGCTATAAAACAATACAAGCATACCACAAGCCACAGCATAATTATTCGTTCTCATAAAATGGATTATTCAGTCTAGCATACGCTTTTTTTCTGCTTTGTCCTACTCTCCTCGGCACCTGCATTTGTCAAATAACTCCTTTAACATGTAGACTTCCCTGAGGCATGAAATCCTTCAAATTCTGCACATTCCCAGTGTTTTCATGGCTCATAAATCAGTGGTTTGGAAGGAGCTCTGGGTTTCTGTGGTTACATAGGGACCCTAAAGACACAGTTTGCACAAGGCTATGTGACCCAGTGGCATTTTCTAACAAGAGCCCCTCAAAGAGGCTGCCAGGTTCTAAGCTCTCCAAATCAATACAAACAGCAGCAAGTTTCTTTGTGTTATGGTACCTAGTAATAGTGTAGATCAAGTGCTGAAAGTACACTGCTGGATACTTCATTATGCTCACTAATTTCTGTGAGCAGTATAGTCATGTACAGTAAAATCAGCAGCCTTCCCAGTACATTTTATTTTACAGGGGCAGATTAAAACACTGAAAATATTCACGGAAAATTGTTTTAAATGTACTGCTATGGCAGGAAAGGTAGTGTTGAAACATTTCACTAATCAATAAAATAAAAAAATTACATTCCTACTGTGCTTACCTAGTTTGGCATATTGGTTAGAGTTGTGGTTTAGCTGTTTTTTAATGAAAGATCCACATGAATCTCTGTACCCATGGTTTCCAAGCAGCATACTGGCCAGGACAGTGTCAATGCTACAAATGTCAGCTTGCATTGGATTTAACATTATGGCTGACAAGTGTAAATGCAAACCTGACAATATAATCTCTAAACCCACATAATACCGTTTCTCCTCACAAAAGGTTTAAAAGTTCTTACTTTGCCTTTTATTTAATTGCAGACTCTGTACTACATGTTTTTCCCCTAATGATTCTGATGTAATGTGTTAACATCATCCACTCCATTTCAACCCCTTAGGGCAAGTTTGAGGCAATTTAGAGCTAGTAATGAAGTTTAAAATAAATCACTGATAAACAGGTGACATGTAATTATCGTAATCATGGTTTGGTACAAAAGACAGTATCCATGAAAGGCGGAGTTTGACGAGCAAAGCTGAGAAGAGGATCTCTGGTTTGACAACAAATGCATGGAATAGATTATACTGCTCAAAAAGAAAGGGAACAGTGAATATTGAAATGCAGAATACCTGTGTTCCACAAAGAACAAAGGGAATTCATTTAAGAACCAACTTTATATTGGTCTTGTTAAAAACTGCACAAACATACCTGGGTCATTTTGAATCATTTGTCATCTGCTAACGCCGCTTTCACTTTTCAAAACTAATGCAACCATCACAAACGCAAATTACCATCTTCATTGCCTGACAAAATCACGTTTTTGTTTACCAGCACAACTACAATGCTCCCATGCTAATGAAATAGCCCCTATTTTTTTGTGAGCAGTGCATTAGAACTCTAATCTGGATGAATTTGTCCAGTAAAACTCCAACGCATTTGATAATTAAAATTTAATGTACTGCCCAATTTCTTTGTTCCACAGGTTATTAATAGGGCCATTTCTATACAGCATTTTGCCTATCCAAATAATTAGCTAGCATGCAATTATAGGTTATTATTTCAAGTTGGAAGCATATTTCAGATTTTTCAAACTTAAACATTTAATTAATTCAGATTAACTTTAGCATCCAACATGGAATTTTGTTGATCTGGTACCTTTCCTAATGATGAAAGTCACTACACTATTGTACCTTGCAGATTACTAACATCTGTCTTTAAAAGAAAAATGCATCCAACTTTTCCCCTTATTAAACCAGGTATGGTAATGAGATTTATACTCGTTTTCCCAGCAAGGCAATTAGGACTGATTTGTTAAAGAAACATGTCAAATGAATAAAATAGATTCTTACGGCATTGAGCTTATAAATGCAAATGTCATTTACTGCTTGTTTACACAGGCCCTCTGATTTACAAAATATTCCAATATATAGTTGGACGCAGCCCTTCCTGATAAAGAGGATTGGAGCCCTCCCACAGATGCACACATGTACATGACATTAGCTTTGAGGTAAGGTTGCAATACAATGCTAATCCAAATTGCAGTACGCTGAACTTTTGGCTCGATTTGATCCCAGAGTTAATTTATACAATACCATATAAAGAGACTTGACAAATAATTTTCCCTCTCAATTTATTTGTTGACAATATACAAGAACATTCAGGATGATCTTCCCTGATGGTCTCACTGTGGAAAGAAAAGAAAGTATTAAAAAAAACAGCCAAGTTAATTTCGAAGTACTTATTTCACATGTAGGAAACAGTCATACATTTTGAAACCCCATGTATTGAAAGGCTATCAATTTTCACCATTTGATTATTAATAAGCTTTGCATAATTATAGTTTAGAAAGATAAACATAAGTATCAGTCTAGGAACCCAACTCTACAGATATCCTTAATAGGACGGTTGCAGCTCTAGCAAAGCTCCTGCTAAATTGTTAGATATAGGGCTAGGCGATTGGTCTAACAGTAAATAAACTGTAAAAATAGACACCAGATTAAAACGGCAGTTCGTTATATTAAGTTTCCACACACTAACAGTAGCACACAGGACTTGTAAATTAGGGTTAAACAGGATTAGCCAGTTTAGCTAATACTGGATCAAACTCAAAACATCTACACACAACAAGGGCTGTTTACATGCAATGTCAATTTGACTGCATTAATTTTGATTTGAGATATTTATTTGCACACAACTTTGAAAAATCTAATTAAAAAAAACTCAACCCCCATGTTATCCAATATATATAATTACCACTTTTATCAAGGGTGTGAGTGCTGTCGCTCTCTATAACAAAGAGCTAAGAGTGCATAAACCCCATTATCCCTTTAGTTAAATGCACAAACAGAATAACTAAGCTAACTCCAGCTAAGAAAATTTGAAGTGCGAGTCTGGTAGTGTAACCTTTTCTCAGGAGACTGATTTTTTTACACACTTAAATCAACTAAAAGTGAACATGCAAACAGACTGTCCAACAGGAAATGTAGTTAGATGGAGTAGTTTACATGTCTCTTATTCTATTATAAATTATTATTTAAAGAGAAGCAATTACTCTATTCCAATCAAGCTATTAATAAGATTATTAACAGATCATTATGCTGCATGTTAATGCAGCCTCATTTCTGCCCATCCATATGTGGATCACCCATCAGGCAACAACTTGACAGAAACTGCCTTCACAGGCCAACTAGTTAACTGCCTTTTGTTGGCAGTAAAATATAACGTCATCTCAAACTTGTATTGACCTGGGTGCTACATATACAAAAGTGAAAATAAACCAGAAGTGAACTGCTTTATTCCACCAGATTACACATAAATAAAACCAAACACCACTGTAAAAAGTGGAAGTCCACTCAGTTTACAAATTACTTCCCCTCTTTGGGTGCTCCTAAATGAAAATTCCAATTGCATTTCATTAAAAGGAGGCACAAACAAGCATGATGGAAGCTTTTTCATTGCAAGTGGCATTTAACATTTAGGGTTAAAACATTTAACTGGTCTAATGTACAAGTTCACAAACAAATGGTGAAACTTGGGTTGACATGGGAAAAGCATGCAGTTTCAGTTTATCAGGACAAAAAGAAATACACTGTTCATAAATATTATTAGCTTAAAGGCACTTATTTGCATAAATGTAAAGTCAGCAAATAAGGTTAAACTTGATTAAAAGCAGTGTACAAAAATGGAAGAAACCTGGACGCAACTGTCTCTGCTATAGAAGTAAGGTATTTAGAATTGACATGCAAAGCACTCAAACTAAAGTGAGAACTGGATTGCAATCAGCACACCATGCCAATTTCACCTTTTCCTGACACCTCATTTCTGAAAACATCCAGGGAAAGCAAAATAAAAAGGGGGGGAAAAAAGAATGAGAATCTAACACCCATGAACAGAAGATCTATAGAAAGTCTGCAGATTTAGGTCAATTACGTTGCCCAAAAGCTTAACAGCATGAGCAAGGAATGACATGCCACAGCCTTTTTTACTGTACTAATTGTGTCATGCCATCTACTGCTCAATGTTACAAGTTTTAGCTCTTCATTAGTGAAAAACCTCACTACCTTCCAGTAAACAGTCTAGCCAATTAACATGGAAATCTTGTTTAACCAAACATCACCGATCAAAGATTTGCTCCTTGAATTTTGCACTTGAACTACAAGGCTGATGTAGGCAAAAATCAATACAAGTCATTAAACAGACGTTATGTGGTGGCATACAAATATAGGTAATTATTCCACAAACACCTTCCTCGTTGCCACCTTATCTGCTCCTCTAAACTTAAAAAGTGCTCACCCATTTGTATGGATTAATCTTCAACATTTGGTCCCAATTTCAATTTGGTACATTTTTACACAGAAAGTAGCAAATACACTGGGGCTATTTCATTAACTATACTTTATCCTGAAATATCCTTTAATTTTTGTGAGCAGAATAGTAAACTTAAATTCAAAATGTTCAAAGTTCAACAATGTCTCGCATATTTTCTTCCTAGATTTGCAGTATAACATCTGCATATGACCTACAAAGATCAAAAGCCATTAACAATGCATAATACAGTGTACACAGGGCCACTAGTATCCTTAGACTTGTAGTTTCAGTACAATACTAAAGTAGCAAACTTCAGTGACTAACCATACCCATATACAGGGAACATCCATGTGTAAGGGGAGAAATGTGCAACTTTCATAATGGCTAAACTGCTCCTTAAAAATTAAGTGAGTAAACAGTGGGACTTTATTATTTGTAGGTTGCAACAATATACAAGCTACAGCACAGTAACCACAGTGATAAGTTGGCAATTGGAGTAAGGATATACTGCCTCTCTACCAATACCTGAACTCTTGGCAGCAGCTGATACACAGTACTAATTCATTAGTACTTATCTAAAGAAAGCTTGACTTAATAAAAATCAAGTTAATTCTCAATCTTACAGGAACAGAATCAAAGACTGATCATCAATTATGGCCGATGACGTTACCATCGCATCTCTAATAGAACCCATGATCACGTTTGTAAATAGTTTCTCTCAAAAGCACAAGTATAAGCATCGATAATTGTGTATGACAGATCAGTATAAAGTGTTTTCAATGTTAATTTTTTTCCCCCAACAGACTATGAGATCAGTGCATTATTAACTATAAATAAAGCACAAGGGAAAAAAAAAACCAATGCGTTAATTGCAACAATAAAACATTAACGTGGCCTTATGTCCCTATGTCCAAAAGGGACAAAGAGGATAATTAATACACGTTTTTTTTAAAATCCCAATTCAAACCATGAGCAAGTTTGTGCATGGGACATGAAACGATATTACGCATGGGATACTTGTTAACGTCATTATTGGCATCACGTTCAGTGCCATCTTACCGCTGTGGTTAAATTATGAGTTTAAAATGTTCAGCAGCTACAAAGTTTAGATTCAACAATAAAGCTACACTAGTGGTTTAGCAGTGACTTGAAGCTATAAGGACAGTAGTCTACTCTTGCAAACTAAAATACTAAATGGGTTCACACAGTGAGCTATTATACAAAGGAAAGTTACAAATACAAATAAAATACAGGCTTGGGATTAAGGAGTGTGTTAACTCAAAGTCTTAATAGCTAGGCTATTTAAGAGATTTACCTTCTACAGGTCAGAAGTAGAGAGAGAAGAAAGATGATGTTAAAACAAGAATGAAATAAAGCATCAGGTATGAAAAAGACAAATTAAAAGAAATCTGACAGGTGCATTACCTTTTTGCCAGCGGCACCAACAGAGGCTTTCTTGGTACCTCTTACTTTCTTCATTCTGTTCTTCCTTTCCTTGCGCTGTTTTCTGGATGTCTTTTTCTTCTCATACAGACCGTGCTATTAAACAAATAAAAAGCTACATTGAAAAACAAATTAAATCTGACAATTCAAAAGGGCAATGAGGTAAAGCTGCTACCACTGTGTTTTAAGTACGTTTAAGGTAGTCTGTGCTATATCTATGACGTACATCATATTAAACTACTCCGTTTAAAATAAACGCAACTTATTATGGACATAAATCACATGTGCAACAAGTTTTAGGAAGGCTTTCTGGATTCAGAGGAGTGTCATTTTAGCAGCGCTCTTATCCAGAATTATATGGTCCTGTATTCTAAATAATTGCGAGTTTAGGGCCTTGCTCAAGGACCCAACAAGAAACGCACAGTACCAAACAGCAGTAGCCTGGCAAAGGTGGGATTTGACTTCTGGAGCTTTCAGTCCACTAGGCTGCTGCCTAATCACCTAAAGGTGGGAAAAGGTACATCAAGAATTAACAAGGAGATTCATTAACCAGAATGTTGCATGACTTACTCTGGACAGTCTGTATTTGGGCTCGTTCTTCTTGGCATAGTCCAATGAATCATAGACCATGGCAAAACCTGTCGTCTTGCCACCACCAAACTGCGTCTTGAAACCAAAGACGAAGACTACATCAGGGGTGGTCTTGTACATTTTGGCCAGCTTCTCCCTGATTTCAGTCTTGGGGACTGTTGCTTTGCCAGGGTGCAAGACATCAAGGACCTGGTTAAAAAAAAGTAATTAATTAAAGCTAAAATAATGAAATGGTTAACATTAATACTGCATAAACTCATCTCAGTGTTAACCCCTCACCATCTGCTTCCTCTGAAGCAAGCGGTTTGTCATGAACTTCCTGGTCCTGAGTGTGACAGTGTCATTCTGAAACAAAACCAATCAGTGAGATTAAAATGTGCCACTAAACAGGGTCAAAGCAAAAAGTAAACTAGTGAGCCACCAGTCAGACTTTATGATTAGAACCAATTAAAACCTTTAAAAAGGGAATTGTGTTTGTTGAGCAGTTTCGGTAACGCTGATCCAAAGATTGCAAATTAAAATGGACGTTTTACTGGTGATTACTAGCAGATATTAACAAGCTTATGTACAATAAGTTCCAAGTACGGCTATGATCTTAAACTTCTAATTTCACTATGGCAACATGAATAATACAGGCACAAAACGCAGAAGCCCCACTTAAATTTAGTTTCAATTTGGTACAATTTGATAATGTTAAGGTTTTACCAACAACTAGTACACGAAGAACAAATCATCCACTTTGCTAAAATAAAAGTAGACATTTAATCGCCTGCTCAGGCTATTAGGTAGATAGATAAAATACTATATTTAACCCCAAGTAGATAATTTCGGGCTAAAGCACAAGCGTTAACACCAGACTACCTAAAACAGCAGGGTTGCGCCCAAACCTGCTCCTATGTCATGCTACCCTCCACCATCAATGCCATCACAGCTGAAACATAAGCTGTTCTACACATACTAAACCTTTTCTCAGTTTTTGGGCTGCACAACGATGACAGAAAATACAGTAATATACAGTATAACCCTGTGGGCTCAGACTATATGATAAACCTAATGCTGTTGGGAAACTCTTTAGACCTGATGCTTTGAGCACAATTAATTAATATTTTTAAGACCTCCTCAGGTCAAACAAAGAACCTGTACCTGTAATAAGTTTGTGCACTGTACTTTGTTTTTGTAATACTACAGACAATGCTTTTGTATGTTAGTGCCCTAAAGCACATCATTCAAGTTTTCTGAAGATTACAAATCCACCATCTTTTATGACACACTTACATTATTTAGCAGAAGCCCTTATCCAGAGTGACTTAACACAGTCGTACAATCCAAGCAATTGAGGGTTAAGGGCCTTGCTCACGGACCCAACTGTGGCAGAGGTGGGATTTGAAGGCTGGACCCTCTGGTCCATAGTCCAGTCTCTTAAGCACTAGGCTACCACAGTCCCACATTAAATGTCTCCACGGGTGGTGTCTCAAATCGTGGGATTAAATTGACAAGAACACTGGGAGCGTGGTAAATGTGTAACCATTATATACTGCTGACAAAAAAAAATAGTTGATATTTCGAAATGAAGCGTGTGCATGAGCTGTGTTATGAGTTATGAATTTCCAAGCAAAAAAAAGACACTGTTTGGAGACATTGACCCCGGCGATAACCAGATTAACCCATTTTCAATTGGGCTTAATTACAAAGAGAGATGCTAAATAAGAGCAACTGAAAGCGTGTGGCACTGGTACTAAACTGTACGGAACACCGTGACTTACGCTAACAGCTAGCGAAGTTAGCATTTATCCAACGGTTTAGTTCTCATTTTATCCACCATACGTGAAGCAAAAAGTGCGCGCTCAATATTACATCAGTTCTCAGACCATCTCTATTTAATTATCAAAAGAACACAACAGATAAACCGAGCAATGCTACATGGAGTCCTGCAGCTACCACATCTCCACTACACACCGACGTAAATACACACAATCACACCAATAACTCTACACTACCTCCACATACACTGTGTATAATTTTATTTCGTTTAGTTTTACAGTATAGCTCTGAGGATGGCGAAGATTTTTCACCAATTGCGCTCTACTTTCGAGTCACGAAAACTCACCATCTTGGCGTCGGCTCGCTCAGGGACGAGAAAAAGGAAGGAGGACCGGTTGGAGGCTGCCAATATGCCTGATCCACTACGAGGGTGACCTTGTCACTGCCTGTCTACAAAAAGGAGTCAGCGTGATAAAAATCACCCTTGTTGAAAATTAACAACGTTGATATACTAAACAATTGTTCACAAATTTTCTGTCTGTGTTTCTGCTACGCAATGTAGTCTCAGAAGAGACTAAGTCTGTGAAAAATAATAAGAAATCGAACATACCAAAAAACCCAAACCACGTAACCACTTAAAGTATATACAATCCTTATAATGGAACAACTAGTACTGCTACTATTACTACTACTGGCAATAATAATAATAATAATAATAATAATAATAATAATAATAATAATAACTATTATTATTATTATTATTATTATTATTATTAT
>JAUZST010005938.1:0-15198 GCA_034779995.1 Parotocinclus haroldoi
GGTTTAATAAACATTTAATATGTTACATAAATTATAGCACATTCCGTCTTGTAACATAGGGCATGTTCGTTTAATCGGACCAGCCGGTTATTAGGATCAAAACGATCCCGTCCCGATGTGCTCCCAGTAACCGGAATCGACTGTATATCGAAGACGAAGCAGAGATGAAGGGAATCTGGTAATTCACTAACAGCCATTAAAGGAACGTGTAATACCGGTAGGTCTGTAATCTTTTTAAATGCCGATTAATGGCATTTTAAATTAGAATCCACAAGTAACTAACATGCGGCCTTGTAACATGGTCCTATCTGCGTTCAGCTTGATTTTGCTTTGCTCACTGATAAAGTTTTTAATTAATCTTTGCAACTTTGCAAGTTTATTCAGGTTCTGTGAAATCCCAGAAATTCCTTGGTTCTTAGACAATACCCCTAACTTTTATCTTTGCGTTTGCATTGGATTCCACTTTATTTGTAAATATGAATTGATTGTTGAATGAGTGAGTTTTTATCAAATACTTTCTCATTTCAGAAAATGTTCAAGGGCTGTGTCAGTGTGTGTGTGTGTGTCAGTGTGTGTGTGTGTATGTGTGTGTGTGTGTGTAAGTGAGTGATTGAGTGTGTGTGTGTGTTTGTGTGTGCAGAGCGATTAGGTGTTCCTGACATGTGCTTCACAAATTTACAGACCGGTCTCAAGTTCATAACCAGTGTCGGTCTTGTCTCACTGTAAGGTGGACAAATTTTTGTTGAGACCAGCTGAATTCAGTGTGTCTTTCTGAGGTAATGCTAATTATAAACTGAACGTTTTTTCTAGTTGTTTGTTCTATTTTTTTTTCTGAATATCAACAATCCATTCAAACAGAATGATTCAGTACTTTCTCTACATGCCTAAATAAAATCTGACCTCCGGTTTCCTAGCAGGGAAATGTCACTGCTTTAACGTTAAGATTTCATGTATGTGAAATGTTTTATCTCGCTCGCTTTAATTACAGTAGTAAATATAGTTAAGGATCGTTTTTGTTTGAACCCAGATGGAAATATTATTATTGCTTTTCCATAATTAAGAATAAAAATAGATAGAATGTATGGTGTTAAATTGGTGTGGGTCATGTGGTGTTTAGCTTGGCTTGGTATTGGCTACAACTTTAATAAACGCAACACTTGACATTTACATTGCAAGCCTTATCTGCGGTTTAAATACTGTCTCTTACCACTAAGCCACCAGAGCTGTGTTTACTTTTTAGTAGAAACTAAAATAAATCAATTATATATCTCTCTGTCAGTGATATCTGTCTGTGTCTGTATGTGATATCTGTCTGTGTCTGTATGTGATATTTGTCTGTGTCTGTATGTGATATCTGTCTAGGTCTGTATGTGATATCTGTCTGTGTCTGTATGTGATATCTGTCTGTGTCTGTATGTGATATCTGTCTGTCTGTCTTTGTCTGTATATGATATCTGTCTGTCTGTGTCTGTATGTGATATCTGTCTGTCTTTGTCTGTATATGATATCTGTCTGTCTGTCTTTGTCTGTATGTGACAGCTGTCTGTGTCTGTATGTGTCTGTATGTGATATCTGTCTGTGTCTGTATGTGATATTTGTCTTTGTCTGTATGTGATGTCTATCTGTCTGTCTGTGTCTATATGTGATATGTCTGTCTGTATGTGATATCTATCTGTCTGTCTTTGTCTGTATGTGATATTTGTCTGTCTGTGTCTATATGTGATATCTGTCTGTCTGTATGCGATATCTGTCTATGTCTATATGTGATATCTGTCTGTGTGTCTGTTATGTCTGTCTGTGTCTGTGATATGTCTGTGTCTGTGATATGTCTGTGTTTGTCTGTGATATCTGTCTGTGTCAATCTGTGTGTGCCTATGTGCTTGTTGTGTGTCTGTTTGTGTAAAGTAAGATGTTTAATTACCGAAGATATCTTGTACTACGTTTTATGTGCATCTGTAAACTGAAGAAATGGAAACCGGATTATCACCTTAATTAGAAGCAAACGCTGCAAGACTTCACTAAGAAAGAAGATGTCACCAGGCTAATGTAGTAAAGGAACATACAGCTACAAGATTAAAAGTATTGGAATGGACCTGTGCGTGCACACTAGACACGTGACCTTTTTGGACGTGTGTAAACAAACGAGAAAAAATAATAGGCACTGTTCTGACCTTCCTTTTCTGAGAAAGGCGTGTTGCTTGGTGGTAATTATGCCCTCTGGAGGTTTTGCTGTGTAGCGGCAGATTGAGACCGGCCCAACTGACCTCAACTGTTTTAACTCTTCTACTATGTCGTCCATTGTTTGTCCGTCACTGTGGCTGGTTTGTCCTACCTTACCTAGCAGGAAGTCACCAGCTGTTCATTTTAAAAACCCCTTGAGCTGGAACTACCAAATGAATCGTAGTAAATTAAAGGAATTTAGAGGAAATGTTGCATGGCAACTTTTTTGTTTTGTAAATGAATGGTGCTCTAAACAGGGTTCCACTATCACTTACAAACTATTTCAATTAACATCTAAACCACCCAAGGAGGATTGGTCAATTTTTAAATCTGGGTCCTCCCAAGGTTTCTTCCTTATAACAGTTTCTCCTTGCCACAGGCATAGCCATAGGCATGCTTTATTTGGGATTGGCCTTTTAAGATAATATAATGTTGTAAAGCTACTTTGAGACAATGCACCACTGTAAAAATTCCTACGCCGATAATTCATTTCTAGCATGGCCCCTCAAGGGTTACATGGCATCTAAAGATGAACATGCCATTAATCTTTCATATGTTTTACTCCAGTTGATGCTGTTTCCTGAAAGTGCACCAAGTTCCTGAAAGACGAGCTTCCAAAGCACCACAAATATAACATCTAACCGGCATTAATATCCAAATCCCACATGAATTTTAACACCTGGTGTGGACGTGGTTTTCTGCATGTACTGGAGTTTTGCAGGCAGTTTTGGTTACCTGGTGAAGCTAGAGGGTGGATAATGAGATGAGAGGCATCTGTATGACTCACACCTACTGTAGTACTGTAGTGCATGGGCCAAACTTGCAGAGCTTCTGTATGAGCTAGAGCGCGTCCTGTTCTGCAGATGATGATGCGTTTTATTGCAGCCCTGAGCAGGATTGGAGCAGAACATCATGCAACGACCAATTCATGTCTGTAGAAAAAAAAAATATTTGACTCATATGCAGGACTGCCTTTCCATGTTGGGACTGTGTGCAGTCATATCCAAACCAGGCATGAGCTGTAATCTGAGTGCAATACCAAAACTCATGAATTTGGGATCATGTGAGATTTCGGATTTAACACTTAGTTTGCCATGTAAACCCCGTTTCATTTACCACAGTGCCCTCAGAAGTGTAATGCTAGAGGACAGAGCTCAGATTTGAGATGAAATGTGAGAGGGTCAGGGGCACAGATGGTGTTGCATTTTTGATAAGGTCCTGAGAACCGTGGCCATGATGCACCCTATTGATTCTGATCTGCTTCGAATACAGGTGTCTGTGAACTAATTAAAAAAATAACCTGTCCATTCACAATGTTAATGCTAACGCCTTCCTAGCATTATGATTATTCATAAATGTGTGGTACACCGTGCTGAAAATGGTCAATAAACAGACAAGAGCATGTTGTCACAGAGCCCTGTGTTTGTGTCAGTTGCTTGGTGACCTATAGTTTTGTATAAATCCTTCTGTAGCTCTTCCGTAAGGTACAGTACTGTGCAGGGGTCCTAAGCATTCTATATTTTTCAGTTTATGTTCTGTTTTGGTGGTCAGTTCAGTCACAATGATGTGGTGGTGGTGGTGTTAGTGTGTGTTGCACTGACATGAGTGGATCAGATGCAGCAGTGCTGCTGGAGTTTTTAACTAAATCAGTGCCACTGCTGTACTAAAATTAGTTCACCAGCCAAATGATGAGCGGCTATCTCTGACTTTACACCTACAAGCTGGAAAAACATGTATGTGAACACTTTAAAATTCCAGCAGCACTGCTGTGTCTGATCCACTTATACCATCTCAACACACACTAACTCTCCACCACATCAGTGTTACTGCAGTGCTGAGTATGAACCGCCACCCAAATAGTAACTGGTCTGTGCTGGTCCTTTGGAGGTCCTGACCATAAGAGAAATGAAGGCGATTAACAAAGTATGCAGAGAAACAAATACAGTCTGTAATTGTGGAACTACAAAGTACAGTGATCACTGAACCTTCAATAAAGAATAACCAAAATATACAAAAATATGAAACTGAGTGATCGAAGACTTTTGCAAAGTACTGTACGATTAACTTTGATTGATCCACTCATTCAAAGTCAGGTTTGCTGTATGAATGTTTGCCCCCTCCAGGCATCTAAAAAATGGTGCCTCAACCTGATAAGAACCTGAAAGTACCAGCTAACACCACTGCCCCTCGTTTTCCATGTATTACTTTTCATTTTATTTTTCCAACATCTAATTTCCAAGAATATGGATTCTTTAATATCACACTGATCAAATTAGTGTTTAGCTGTACTACAATGAGTTTATAGGTGTTTCAGCTTGTGATTACTTTTTCCTAAGCATTGCATGCTTATGACCTTTTCCCTTTCGGCACTCTTAGGCAGGAGGGGCTCCATCACTTACTGTATGTAAGTGCTCCATAGGGCCCAAGGATCTTGTTATGTCACCTCTGATCAAATATAAAATGATTGATTCTGAATTTTTCCAAATCATCTAAAGAGATGAACACTGTTTTATTTAAATAACCTAATTAGGATTTGGCTCATAGATGACATTTGGCTCATTTGGCTCATCATGGAGCATGATTTCCAGCCGTGATCTTCATACGGGAAGATTTTAATTATTGATAATTATTAAAGCTTTTAATTAGTGTTAACTTTTTAGTAAAAATATGTTTTTAGATGTTTTCTGGGTTTTTTTCTTTCTTTTTCTTTATTCATATGTGAGGGACCCTCATATTCAGGGAGAAGCAGGCGCTTCTCGTCAGGGCAGGTATTAAGCTATGGCCAGTTGAAGTGAAAGAAATAGTTTTTTTAATCTTTCTTAAAAAATGACATTTAACTTTCACTTACAAAAACATTGGATTGATATTACAAGGTTGCTTTTAAGCCATGTTTTTATTAAGTATTTATTCAAAGAAATGCACCGAAAATCGACCCAGTTTAGCACAAAATTTGCCTCTGGATATCGTTTATCTAAATATGGTAAAGTTATGAATCCTGAATAAATCAGTTTAGGTCCAAACAGCTAATGATGGTATGTGAATCTCTGAAGTTTAAAAAGTCATAACTTGTCAATTGGTCAAGCTTGGTCATCTGATTTTAAAAAGTATTTCAGTTTTTTAAAGTTCTCTCTCTCTCATGTTTTTAGATCATTTTTGCTAGAAAAGAATGTTTTTACCAGAGCGTCTCTCAAATATATATTTTTTAACCCATATTGTCATTGTTACAAATCCCTGATGGAAATAAGTGGCAAACACCAAATGACAAAAAACCCATAATCTTACCTGACTCAGATTAGAATGAGTCAGATTTGGATCGTATTTGTAGCTGAATACAAATCTGGCATTTCTTTACCTGGCCAGACTGCATCCAATCTGTTTATCTTATAACATGCTTGTGTATCCTTTTTCAAATACTTATTTAAACCTATTGTTCATCCACTGGACCACGTATGAGCTCTCCCCTCAGGGTCATCGGGTGCGCTGCGGTAAGAACAGAAGTAACGAAGCTCATCTGTTACAATTTATTCGAATAAATTGCGACCTGCTGTTGCTTTTGCCTCGGACTGAGCACCTGGACAAAATGCGCCCTAAACTCCTGCAGTGTTTTTGTGTACTCATCTGGTTTCTAGGCTGCAACCTAGTGCACTTCTAGTGCACCCTGTTTGCTCCATGCGGCTGTTCTATAAATCCTCAGGCCAGGTTTAGATGCACCAGAGGGTAATTTGGCAGGTGTGCATTGAGCTGGTTGGTGTCCGTGTCCTGGTTACACAGCAGCAGGATGTTCTGTACAGGAAATACTTGGAGGAGTAAGCGAATACGAAACATGCAGAGGAAGCAGAGGACAGAGAGGTGTACAGAAAAGCAGAGGATAAAAGCAGAGACCCAGCGTGAGTGTGAGAGGAACAGGTACAAGCAGGGAGAGGGTGACATGGCAGAAACATCATGTCCTCCGTTGTCTAAGTGTGTGCTTTGGATGTTTGAGGGAAGAAATGCAAGCTGAACTGGTTAAGTGTTTTTTTTAAAGGTTTTTTTTAGTTCATGGAGTCGCATCAGAGTCGCTTACTGGATGGTTCATTCGCAAGGTTTGTAACAGAGCGAATGAACGTTCGTGAAAAGCGTTTACAGGATATTTTTAGTGGACATATTTACTGATGACAAATATACAAAACATTCTTATAGCATAGTGTAAAACAAAGCCATTTCATCATGTTTGTGCGTATTATGAACTGGAAACGATGGTTCACCCCCTGCCACAAACCAACTCGGAGATGGACTGGTCTCCCTTTTATGTTTGGCCAAGTTTGATCGTCACTAAATTGAGTCAAAATACCACATCTTTCAGCCTTACTGAATGAGATAGAGGAGAAGAGGTGGAAATTCTCCAACCAAGAGGAATCATTCCTTTTAAGAGCCCTGGGTTTGATCAGTCTGCAGATTTGTTTGTATCATTGTAGTCTTCTGTACTTCTTACTTTCTGTACACGTAATAATAGTCATGTGACACGCCCGTACTGCCGTGGATCTTCTGCCTGGGTTCAGTCATGTTAAACCTTAATGTGTCTGAGTGTGCATGAGGGAGACGGGGGGAGGGAGAGTGAGCGCATCACCTGTTATGAGTGTTCACCATCATGTCATGGTGTGGAGAGCCGGTGCAGGATGCGCTAATGTTGTTTTAGATGCAATTAGCCTGCAGGCGATGGCATCTAGCCCTCTCCCCGCACGCCGATTTTCTCTTTTAATCACCTCTGTCTCTCGCTCTCTCTCTCCCTCTCTCTCTCTCTGCTTTCTTTTGTGCTTACTTCTTATTTATTGTTGTTCTTTTGACCTCCCTCCATCTCAGTTTCTGTGTCCATTAAAATCCATTAAAACACACTGACACAACACGGCCTGATGTAAAAGTACACACTTTTTTAGTGCACTACAAAGGCTATATGGTGTTACTTTGTATTCTTGAAGTGCACTATGGTAGGATTCCACACTAACTTAAAACTTATCGGCTCTCACAGAGGAGTTCTAGAAATGCTTTTACACAGCTCTTTTAATCAGAGTATTCTTGAACTTTTAGACAATTATTAATTATTTATTTGAATTTAAAAAATATTTACATCTCTATTAGAGGTTTAATGTAAAAGTAGAAAAAAGAAAACGAAAATTCTCCCACTGTATTGATTTTTGGACAGCAGTAGCCATGTCACACATATAGAGCATTTAGTAGATTCTCTTGTCCAGAACCACTTACAACTAATACAATCTTCTAATCAACAAGCAACGTTGCTGAAAAGATACAAAGTTGCAGAGTTTGAACCCTCCATTCATTAGAGCAGTTTCTTTACCAGTAAATCATTGCTACGCTGGAACACCCCGGGCTGTTATCCCTGTGACATGAGGAGCTTGAGATAGTGAAGCCTTTTGTCAAGCTGAAACTTACCAAGCACACATGCGAGAAGGTGTCTTATGTGTGGATGGATGTTGGCGAGCTGCTTCCCAATGGCAGTGTTACCAACTACTAACTCTGAGGCAACCTTAGAGCATGGCTCACGTTTGCAGTACCAATTATCCCAGAAGGATCACATTATGAACTGATACTTGTTTCTGACCAGTGTATCTGGCCTCACTACTAAAACAATGTTCCAGTACTGAAGTCACCAGAGCCTAGATGAGGCAGGGTAAGATGCTACAATGCATGAGGAAAATGTCGAAAATGAGTGCTTAATGAGTCCTGTAATGCTCACTGGTTAACACAAAATTAAATGCTCTGGTCAAAATTCTTTACTTAATGTAATTCAATTCAGTGTTAAATACAAGTTCCTACAAGATACAGTAGTATAGAATGTATATCTGTGTTCAGTTTGACATTTTCTATAATCTCACATTTTCTTTCAGGGATCCGAACTCTTGTAAAAAAAAAAAAAAAACATTGTTGAGTGTTATTGTTTATAAAATTAAAGTGCACTTATATACTTCCATTTTAGAAGACAGTTTAAAGCGGGGTTACTATTAGTGAATGAATTAAGTGTAGCAAAGGGGATTTTAGTTCTATATTGTATAGCACAGAGGGCATGGTAGCTATTATACTGCTCAATTAGGGGATATGCATTATATATATATATATATATAGCAGTGTAATTAACTAATAAACTAATAACAAAGATGAGAATGTTATTTAGTGCTCTGTTCCAGTGAGTATTTCCATAACGTTTTATTAATCTGCTAAAATCTCTGATATGATATTGTCCTTTGGAAACAGTCCACTCTAAGTAAATTGTACAGATTCAAAGAAAGACATTGAAGCCTTTTGCTTGTCCAATATCTGAGAAAAATATAATTCTGACTTTTCTCTCCTCTCATGTATTAAATATTCTCATTTACACAAAAGATCGAAAGGTTATAGAGAATTTAAATGAACTTCACGCAAAATAAATATTTAATATTTTGAACAGCTGCACGTCCCCTCAAAAAACGAGTGCAGTAAGTTATATTTGGCAGGTTTTTATGACATGTATGACATGCACAGGCTTACACACATGCTAATGAGATCTCGGTTCACTCGGGTCAACCTCCCACTGGAAGAGCTCGCTAGGAACAGAGCTTTGCTAATGGTAATAGGCTTTGTAATTAGGAAATTGAAATATAAACCAGGTCACCACATTCCACAGAACATTCTTTGCTTCAATGCATGCCAATGATGGTGATAATGCTCACCTGCTTCATTAGCGTCTGTGAAATAAGTGATAAGGGTACAGACGCTTCGTCTTCTTTTTGATAACATCCGTTTGATTTTACTGTGCTGAGAATTTATATGCAGCAATAAGACAGCTCAAGGTAAAATAAGTCACTGGCAGGCTTTAAGCAGTTGTATTAAAACGAATTATGTGAAGATGGTTTATAATCAATAAGTAATGAGATCCTCCTTAGGAAGTGCATCACGTTAACTGGTAAAAAAATTCAGAACTTCAGTAAGTGAGTGCTCTGGTGGAGCATCAGCCTAAATCTCTAGCTCACAGGATCTGCGTTTAAGGCCAGGTGGTGATTTCTGGCTATGATTTTACTTCTCACTAGTTTTGATTCTAACATAGTGAATGAAATGTGAGCGGTATCACAGATTTTCTATACTGGATATGCCAGCAATTTACTAGTGCTCTCTGTATGGCTGTAGCTGTATTTAAATAATGTACTTAATGGACTAAAATAATGGCCTAGGACCACCACACTTTTCTCAATTACTACTGGATAAAAGTAGATCTTGCTAAAATTAAAGACGTGGTCGAAAGGGAAAATAATAATTTTAACTAATTTTAAATCTAAGTAAAAAAGCATAACATGACCTAATGTATTAATACAATGACCTAGCAACGGCAAACTTCTCTTAGATACTACCAAAGGGAACGTACTAATTAAGAGTTTTTACTTATAAAAGGTTTGAATGAGAAGACAATAGCTTAAGGTAAAAATGATTACTTTACTTTTGAATTACAGGTTTGTCGTTTCAGCAACAGAGATTACTTATGACCAGTAGTAATTGCAAAGAGTTTGGTTTTCCTAGGTCATTGTTTTAATACTTTACTTTAAGCCACGTTAAGCTTTGTTCATGTTCAGCATTTAGATCAGTATCATGCTGGTACCTTGGCTGGGATGCCATGTTGGAGGTGCAACCTCCTTCGCAAAAGATCAACTTTCTACATTTAGATTCTGGATTTAGCTATATTGTTTTATCTCGAAATGGAGTGATGCTTTTGAGCGCATCATCCACGGATGTATTTAAGCACTAATCACTAATCACAGTCATGTGCTTGAAGAATAAAATGTGTTAGTAGGAACCGATTAAAGGAATCGAAATTCTGTTTTTAATGAAGCATTCGGTTCTTGGAATTTTGGAAGCAGTTCAGAATCAGGTATGTGGTTTTGATAGGATATGCCTGGTTCACTGGGAATAGGTACCAGCCCATGTGACTCAGAACTGGAAAAAGTAGGGTTAAAGCAATTAGGGTTAAAACATACAGTTTCAGTAACCCGAGTGGACACCCAGATATACTGTAATAACCGGAGGCACTCAGCTTTCTATTCATCCGGAAAATGTCTTCTGGTGTCCTCATGAGCAGTGAGGTCAGTCATGGCACTCATATTTGTTGACAAGTCTTCCAAATCATTGTCCCAGTTAATCTCTGAGGTGTTGACCTGTAAGCCAGTTCTTACACAGGATTCCACATTTAAACCTTTACCTTATGGTCCAAGGGGTCACTCTGTAAATCGTTTTCATGCACACCACAGATTGCTGAGGTGTTCAACCTGAGACATGTCCTCTGTAGGTTTCGAATATTACACTGAGACCACAAGGATCATTGAACAATCTTTGAGACAGAGCAGTATATTAGGCCATACAGATTTATAGATTGTACACACAACGAAGCAAGCCAGTCTAAATGCATCAGTAAACACTTCCGTATATCAGAAATAAATCACTTCATCGTGCAAAGCCTGTCTCGCTACACTCGTCAGAATCAAAAGGTTTGAATTACAGCCTATAAAGATGTAAACAGAACCTTGCTATTTTGCATGCGCACACAGAAAATTGGACAATTGGGTATTGTATGCTCAACATTCTTATATGCTGAGCAGAGGATGCCTGTAATATCTGAAACTGACTCTGTTCCTGGAAAATGCCAGGAAGCTGCAAACAAACAAACAAATAAAGCACCGGGGGACTTATTGTCTCTCTCTGCTTTGTCTGTTTTCCCTGAACGTCGCTTTGTCTCTATTTGTCTCATATAGATATTCATGAATATGGTGGCAAGGACTAGGATGCAGGTTTTCATCCATCAAACACAACAGACTGTTTTTAATAAAGCACACAACAGAAACAGACAGCAAGACAGGATAAGACAGCATAAGAAGATTGTGTACGTGAGTGTTTGAATGTGTATGTAAATGAGTGTGTGTGTGTAAGGACTACGTAAAGGATTAAGGGTTTATGAAAGTATCTGAAAGTATCTGAAGTATACGAAAGTAATTTAAATCATTCATTCATTCATTAAAATTTTAATATCTGCTTACTCCACTTCTTTTTTTGTGGTGCAGCATGGGGTGCAAGGCAGGAACCAGTCCTGGACTGGGTGCCAATTCATTCAAGGTGACTTTAGAGATTCCATGCATGCATTTGTAATGTGGGAGGTAAGTGGAATAAACCCTGGGCAGCAATTCCATTTCCTGATAGGGGCTGTGAGACTACAGCAAGAAAGACCAAGCCATCCATATATAAGGTGAGAATGTAAACGAATGAGTTGATTGTGCATAAGGAAGTGGGTGTAAATGTGAGTATGCAGCTGCACCTACAAAACTACACGAACAAATCCCAAGTTCCACCTGCTCCCATGCCAAAGACGAAATAAAAAAAAAAGCTGATTGGAAAATAGGATTACTTTTACATGTAACTTGGGTTAGCACAGTGGCTGTCACCTCAGTAGCATCGTCAGCTTACAGCAAGAATGTGCTTGGTTCGATCTCCAAGATGGGGCTCTTTGTGTATGGATATACCTCGTGTCTGTTATTAAAATGGCCATTCATGCTGTTAGTGAAATTAAACAACCAGACATTTTACTCATGCTAATTTCTGGTTCATTTAATGGATTTAAAAACGTAATTCGTTTCTGTAATATGACATGAATGTAAATTCTGATTTGCAGTCTTGTATTGGTGTGCTTCTCCTAAAAACAGCAATTTATTGTTCAATCATACACACAGGCTGCACTAGGAAGGAGCTGAATACATTTACCTTGGCGGGACAAAAAAAAAGTCAAACTTTCTTACTGCTAAAGATACTAAAACATAAAATGGATTTGTAGTGACACTGTGCTCCCAAAATCCCTATAATGCTGCTGCCAGTGACGTACAAACATCTTAGTTGCTCTAACCCCCATGAACACGAAATCAAACATATTTTGCAATACATTTTATTTCTTTCTAACTTCTTAAAAAACCCTTAATCCTGACTAAAGTTTGATCTATTTCACACCTTCGTGGAAGCTTAGAAAAAGAATACGATGCCCTGCTTACAGCCCGGAGCCTTTTTAATAGCAATAAAACACACCAATGAAATTTTGAGATTGATTTTAGCGAGTATCCCCACTTCCCAACACACACCTTGGGTGCGTAATAGGAACCGGCTCTGAAAAATATGTTGTTAAAATTCAGCAATGTAACCCAAAGATTCAATGCTCAATTAGGGAACAGTGTTACTGTAGTGATAACATATTCTTAAGCATTAAATATATATTTATATTATAAAGTGTATGAGCAGCTTAGGATGCTCTCTACTTCATTACCATAATTATTTATTTCGATGACTATTCATAAGTATCCAAACTGAAAACGTGAAACATGCACCTTCATCTGCTATTCTGCTGCATATTGCACACTGGCTAACTAACTGTTAAACATAAAACATTAGAGAAACATGTGGGATTTCAGAATCTCAGTCTTTGTTTGCATCATTATAGGTATTATTTTCACAGTTATATATTGTTTGATACAGTAGTGAACACAATCATTGTTTTAATATACATCATCCTAAAATGTTCTGTTTGAGATTTGCTTACCACTATTTTGTATGTATTATATTTTATAATTACAGATGAACCTTTTTCTTTGTGTTTGTCTGTATCACTCTCACACCTTCCTATGTCTGGAAGTTTGTGTGTTTTAATGAATCGAGCTAAATGTCAGAGCCTGGAGGCGAAAGCATCCGTGACAAAAGGGTCTGCCTTTTAAAGGCTTGTGATCATGATAAGGGCAATTAGATGTGAAAAATCGATGCCCTAGACAACCTTCATGCTTAAACCTATGACCCGACAGAAATTATGAATAACTTGTGTGGAAGGACAAAGGGTGATTGGTGACAGGGTGTTACCAAATCGTTACCATGCTGATACCATTCCAGTGTTGGAACGGGACCATAATGGACCACAATAGCACAATGAAAGAATTCCTGCAGTATGATGAGTCTGGGTTGGTTTCCCATCATGTGGATGGTTGGGTTCGTCTCCACTCTGTACCTGGAAATGTGATGGCATCACTATGTACTGTAAGAAGAAGACAAGCTGGTGGAGGAAATGTGATGCTCTCAACAATATTCTGCTGGGAAACTCTGAGTCTGGCCTTTCCTGTGGGTGTCAGTTTGACACATAACACCTACATAAACCATTCTGGACCAGGTGCTCATAATGTTTTGACTCATCTGGGTATTTGTTTATGGAAGCTCCAGCATGAATATTGTTTAGCCATTGTGTAATTTTCTGACATTAGGTAGCTGCTTGTATTTCTATTGCTGAATTCTATTACTGAAGACAATTTCTTATATTAATTTGAGACTGCACAAATGGGCACTTAACACCTACTTATCCATTTAATATCATTAAATCATAACCTTTCAACTGAATCTTGAACCGAAACCAAAGGATTTTAGGATGAAGGATAACATTAGGATTGACATTTGAGCAGATTACTTAAAAACGCATGCCTTATTCAGATGGCTGTGGTAAGCCTGAGGAAAGTGCTTATTTAAACTCGCCTCCTGTTCAGAGAACTTTTGCCGATAGCCTTTAAAGAACACTTTAATTATCACTGTGTAAAGTACAGACTTTCCACACAGTTAGATCATCTGAATATGATGTGGGACGTCAGATGGCAAAGTAGGGTCGGTAGGGATTATTTTACAATCCAAAGTAAGAACATTACTAAAAAGTATATAGTTTGTTTCTTTGTTTTATTAAACTTCACAACGGCACCAACGGCTGTTAAAGTGAGGATCAAATTTACATCGATACTAGTCACACACCTTCACACTGGGTCAGTTTACAGCAACCAGTTAACTTAAAGCATGTCTTTGGAATATTGGAGGAAAGTAAAAAGCTTTCACAGTAAAGTCTGAATGCAAATAAGTGTAAGTGTGTGTGTGTGTGTGTGTGTGTGTGTGTGTGTGTGTGTGTGTGTGTGTAATCAAATACACTTATTTGACGTGCAAGAAAATGACGTGCCCAAAGAGAAATGTCGGATTTCTGCAAAACTCAGCATGCAGTTCTGTCTCAGGAAGATATTTAAACAATTACAAGTGTACCCTGATTAGACACTAAGGCACAGTTTAAAAGTGCACCTCCAGCTGCTCTATAAAAATGCTCTCAGAGGCTACTTTGGGTTATGAGAAATAGTTGGCTGCTACACATTGCCTCTACGATATTTTTCCTAGTTGATAGACTTTGAGAGGCAGTGCTTCATTGGCCTTTGAGAACTGGCTACCATCTAGGCCGTTCTGGCCACGCTACGAGATGTTCGACGCAGTGGTTCCATGAGGGCACGCGTATACAGAGAACAGGCTCTGGCTGACCCAGACAGGCCACCAGTAGAGAAGGTTGTTTGATCCGTTGACAAGCACATGCAGCTCCCACTGATTTGTTGTCCACCATCCAGACTCAGGTGGCACCTTCACCTTATTTTTTTGTCAACGAGTGTAATTGTGAGCAGCAAATGTCCACACAAGAATAGAAAGTACAAGATGGCTAACTTTCTGTTGAAAAAAAAATGAAAGAGGCAAAATAACTGCTTCAGTTTACCGAGGTTATGTGTAGGTATAGAATTCATTACAGACAATAATAAAATGTCTTCTGTCGGTGGAAAGTCCCAACAATGATAGAACAGACAGAACTTCTGTGTGCATGTGCGTTCTCATTGCATAGCTTTTCTGATTGTTTTAAGATTTATGCAACCATTGAATGGGAAAACAGGATAATGAGTTCTCGTTAGTGTTTGGTACATACAGAGTATATACAGGTCTGCATGATTGTGTTTCTGTGTAGGCTATGTGTGAGTAAGAGAGGAACTTAATACAGAACAAGTGGCCTTATAGCACCTGTGTTTATAAGTGTGTGTGTGTGTGTGTGTGTGTGTGTGTGTGTGTGTGTGTGTGTGTGTGTGTGTGTGTGTGTGTGTG
>JAUZST010005939.1:0-15198 GCA_034779995.1 Parotocinclus haroldoi
TTCTGGAGTGTATGCAAATTGCCATTATAAAAACTGAAGCAGTAGACTTTGTAAACATTAATATTTGTATCATTCTCAACTTTTGGCCATGACTGTACAGACATATCCTGGAAGAAAACCTATTGCAGATTGCTCAGGACCTCAGACTGGGGTCCTTCAGACCTTCCAACAAGACAATGACACTAAGCACACAGCTAAAATAACAAACGAGTGGCTTCGGAACAACTCTTGGGGGGGGGGGGGGGGGCGGTGGCTTTTGGTTATGATTTGGTTGCGATTTGGTTTTTGGGCTGTGGCTGTGGCTTTTGGTTACGATTGAGCTTGCCACTATTTCCAAGGATCTTGTCCATTATTAGCTTTGCAGTCAGGCATCAGTGTTTTAAATCTGATGTTAGCAGCTACAGGGACCTGTGGAGTGTTGCTAAAATTCCGGTTTGCTGTTCTGTTTAGTAAACTTGGATTTTTGTTTACTGTTGTGTGAGAGACTTTCTTCTAAAATGTAGGACATTGGTGTATGCATGTAGATATTCACTCTTGACACCCTTTTCGGTTAATTAAGAATTTTCTTCTAACATTTTTCTGATGATAAGGAAATAAATTTAATACAAGTATTTCCTCTGCCATGCAGATTAATCATAGAGCTGACTAATGGCTATGGTGGTTTAATATAGATATTTGTCTTATCTTTTTATATCAATGCAGTTTGGTCTGAACTCTAATCGTCTGATGTTCATGATTGACTAACCTATATTAGATTTAGTCACTTAGCAGACACACTAATCGAGAGCGACTTGCAACTGATAGTTTTGAAATCTAATTGATTGCGGATTAATAGTTGCAGCATATAGGTGCAAACCATGGACCTTCTGGTCTACAGTATAATTGATAAGACACAGCACAACAAACAAACTATATGAAATTAAACCTCAGCTCAACAGGACCTCCACTCACACTTCTCTAAAGAGGCACTACCAAACAGTGATAACGAGGCGTCGTATAGGACATTCAGCCATGACACACAGCCACCTTCGTTTGGGGGGGATGTTTCCATCCTGCCAAAACTGTGGATCACATCTGACAATAAAACATGCTAATAGACTGCCAAGCCGACAAAAATACCAGGAAAAATATTCTTGTATGAAAGGCGTAGTGTTATTGTTAGGGTTACTTTAGTATGGACCAGAAGGTCCCCAGTTGAGTACCTTAAGCTGTATGCCATCACACTGATAATTTGTCCCCTGTTACTTTATGTACAAATCAGCCGAAACATTAAAATCACATGGTCCCGAAACTGTTTAGGCAGATGCTAAGCCTCAAATTAATATTCACATGAATACCCAGAGCCAGGGTCTCCCAAGAGAACATTACCAAGATTATCACACTTCTTCCATCTTGCTACAGTTTTGCACATGAACACACCAACCGTCTTAATAATGCAAAAAAAAAGCAATACTCATTGGACCAGATTAACTTATTGCTCCAATGTCCAATGCTGACATCTGGTTGACTGTTGCATTTACTGAAGCAGTTATTATAGTGAACACACTGAACGGTCCGCAACTAAGCAGTCCTAAGGGCCATTGTTTGTTGTGACACATTCCTCCTTGAGCTAGTATAAGTTTCTGTGTCGTATCACAGTATTTCTCCTATCCTTTCCTTTCAGATGAGAATCCATTGCTTTCATGCAGCACTTTTTGCCCGTATGTGGTTTCTCTTCTCACACCACAGAGTACTCCCTACAGTTGGTTGGGAGAACCCCACAAGACTTGTTGTCTAGGAGACGCTCCCTTCCAGCCATCTGAATAAACCTTGTCGTTTAGGATTTTCTTCTTGAACGTTTCTCCCACACCCAGCATCTCATCTATGGGGACTAAGAGTTCACTTACCAGAACTGATTGTGACATTTGGCTTAGTTAAAAAACATACTTTTTATTCCATTATTTTACATTTTATATTATTGTAATTGGATTGTTTAGCAATTAAGTGAATAAAAGCACAGTTTTTATAGTCTGTATTTTTACTGTATTAATAGTTTTCGTTGTATTATACTCAAAAGTAGGGAAAGAGGGGAAACATGTAAAGCCATTTTCTTTTTTTCAATTCTGATTATCGTTCACCAAAACATCTGTCTGAATGCAAGCACCATGGGCAATTCTGTGTTTAATACAAAACATTTTCTGTTCAACAATGTCTTTTGACATAACCCCATAGATAAGTTAAATCAGTATAATATGGAAGCCACTAAATTGAACCCCTATGATTTTTTGGGGGGAAACTGCACACAAGTTGCTGTGTCACCCATTCTTCAGATTCTACCCGATGACCTGGGTTGTTCTCAGTCAGCTGTTGCAGCATTTCCATATTGTACTGGTACCATTTATGGGCAGACAGAATTTGCTGAATTGACACAGCTAAACCTACATTCAAGAGACAGATGATGACTATTATGATATAGCCCAGAATGGCAGATACTACATCACTAGCAATTTTTGCTCTTACAGCTTTCAGTTTATTGATGTCAGAACCTGTTTCTCTAAATTGGGCAAGTCATTTATTAACCGCGCTGTGGGTAATGGGAGGCCGCTTTTTGGTGGTGTTGGATGAAATGTTTTGTGATGAAACATGCTTTGATCACCAGAAATGAAGACAATCTGCGTTAACGCCATCTTTCGCATCACCAGTACAGAAGGAGAAATCACTGCTTGAACATTAAAACAAATAGTTATGTTAACACAAAGCAAAATGTTATTGTGAAATACCACCAATTTGTGCCACACATAGAGATACAATATTCAATATGGAGATACATCTTTGTTGTTATAATAGATATTGATGGTCTTGACAGTGCTTAAAGAACACTGATCAACTTCACATTTCACTATGAAGAGTGTAATTAGTCCTGAAGAAGTAGTACTGCCTCACATTTTGAATAACATTATAGAATAACATGCTGCTCACAAAGATTAGGGGTATTCAAAAAGATATATCCCCTAATTTCTTGTGAGCAGTGTATGAGAAGTTTTAAAGAATCTGTTACTAGAATGATAAATCTGTTTATGAACCAATGGCCACATGTTTAAGCTAATCCACCTGCTGTCTGTTTGTGTTTCGTAGATGCGTGAACCCTGCATTTGCACTAAAGAGTGGTGTGATCCTCCTACAGAAGTGAGCTAACCCACACATGGCCTGCGAGTCGGCTTTCCCTGCCATCATGGACGAGCAGGCCCTCATGGGGCTGAACCCCAACGCTGATGCCTGTTACCGGCAGAGAGTAAGGCATACATGAATGGTTATAATTTTACTATTTTTCTTGGCCAGTCACCTTTAATTCACTCATATTTCAGTGTATCTATTGATTGTAGTGCCATGTAATGTCTTTTCTCTGGCCAGTGAGTAGATACTTCAGTATCTGTCCAAATTATAACAGTTCAGTATAATGTATAATTTAGCAAAATACACTGCATCAGGTTACAGAAACCTACTTGATCTAATCATTGTAAGCAGATGGCAGCCATATTTAGTCACTGCTGTTTTGATTCATTCTGAGTGAAGCAACATTGAATTATAGTTCATATTAGAAGGCAAAATGTGAGGTGTATTTGCATTCTGATTTTCTTAAGAAATAAATAATTCTTATTAGGGATTCCTCACGTAAAGGGATTATAGATTGTTTATCTAATGTCTGTGGAGACCATGAAATGATTCACACTGCTTATTCCGTTTTCAGATTGAAGAGCAGGATAAGGAACCCAGCATGTGGGTTCATAACTCATAACTTGGCTTTCCTGCTTCATTTAGATTAATTGGTCGCACTTAATTGCCCCTGTGTGAGTGTGTCTGACTAGTATTGATAGAACCATGCTTCTTTCAAGACATTGATACCTATGTGATATTAAATAGTGAATAAGTACAGCCTTGACTCTGAACTGTTCTTAGTGTCTGGACTACAAGTCAAAGAGATTAATGATGAAGTTAGTTAATTGTTAACATTTTGTCTTTTAAAATAGGAAAAACGTGTAGGTATTGGGAAATTTCCCTGATAAAGTCACTACTTTTCACAGTATTAAACATGTTTGTGTCTTTCAGGCACTGGCATATTTTGAGCAGTTGAAAGAATCTCACGATGGCTGGGAGGTGTGTGCTGAAGCTTTGTCTAAGGGCATTTATAGGTAAGGAATACAGCAGATAATTATGCTAATATATAATATATGATACTTATATTATCTTTTTTTTTTTTTCAAAATAAATTGGTCGTGGTTACAGGAGAATTTGCATCATCACTGTCTGTATGCTCCTTGTCTTGAACTGTTTTTGAGTTAGACCTAGGTAACCGCATGATTATATTACCCAGACTTGTATATATTTTAAAGATTAGTCCCTTGTATATAATCGTGAGTTCAAAATGTCCTGACTGAACTGAAGCAATGAACTGTATAAGCCCAGCCCCAAAATAAGCTACAGTCCCAAAATGTGTGTAGATAACAGATGGGATCAAGTTACGTAATGTAGCATTGGACACATTTTTTATTTTTTATTAAAGGGAGAAGAACCCCTTGTGAGGAATGCAAAAAACTATCACTATTAAACATCTATTAGCTGAATGCCCCAAATACCTACCTATAAAACAAAAAGCTCAGATGTCAAACTAAGAGCCAACATTTAAGGACAATATAACAGAACACTCCAAGTAATACAGTACCCTTCCTGCAATGATGAGCTGAAGTGACGTTAAACCCCAATCAAACCAACCAACCTGACTGAACTTTTATTCTAGTAGTACATTCTGTAATTTGACATTAATAGTGTCTTTGTGTGGTGTTGTCAGAGATGACCATGTGAAGTTCTTCTGTTTTCAAGTACTGGAGCACCAGATCAAGTTCAGGTAAGATTGTTTTAAAGGTATCTATTCTTTTGAAATGGCAATGCCCTAATGAAAGCCTGCAGAAGTAAAGTCAGTTAGGAAAGTTCATCATGTTAAATGTTAGAATGGTGTAACTCAGAGCAGTGGAATTAACAGCACTTCTTGGAATGTGTGTCTGTGTGCGTGTATGTGTGACACAGGCATGGGAACCTCTCTGGAACCCAGCAGCAGCTGATTAGGGAGACGTTGATGAAATGGCTGCAGCTGCAGGTAAAACTGCCATGACTATTTCCTGTTATTTACTTGTGTATGCGCACACTGGCAGTAAAGACAAAAATGTTGCTTTTCTTGGAAAAAGAAAATTAAAATAGCTAATAGGGGCATTAAATTCACTTTAAAATATAAAAAAAACAAGTGTTTTCGTGAACTGAAAATCACAGTAAACAAACAAGCTCACTGAATATCCGTTTATTCAGTAAACTGTATTTTCCTCCAACTTTAACTAGGCTGAGACCCACTGTGTGGAGTCTAAATGCCCCTCCTGTGTCCTTGTAGAGTAGGGTGATTATGATAAAAATGTTATACGACATTTGTCTCGACAGTTGGACATCTTCACTATATTTATCACGATCACAGAGAAAATGCATCAATAGCAACAGATTGTTAGAAACTACTATACAAGTACTGTCCCATATTTGAAACGTGTACAATTGTTATTTAAATATGCTATGTTTCTGCATCTTGTTGAGGGTTTAAACTGTGAACAATTTGGGGCTTTAGCACAGTGTTTTATAGGTAGCATTAGCACATGCAAACTTCAGGCCCAGTCGTGCTTTTTCTTCTGTCCTAGTAATATATGTAGTTGATATTTTTGTCTATTTTTTATGCAGTTAATTAGTGCACATCCAGAGAAGACATTCATCAAAAACAAGGCAGCCCAGGTGTTTGCGCTTACATTTGTTATGGAATACTTGACACTATGGCCCAAGTTTTTCTTTGACATACTCTCACTGGTTGGACTAAACCCACATGGCCTGGACATCTACCTGCGCACACTCATGGCCATCGACGCTGAGGTTGTCGACCGAGACATCTTGCACACACCTGAGGTATGCTTTGCCGTGGGCAGTATTATGTATACTCACTGTTTTTCTTGCTGAAGTTTCCACATTAATGCATGTCAGGATGGCGTGACCATTAAACGATAGAACAGGTACTGACTAGGATTAATTGGGGTAATGGTCAGCTAATTACTCTACCATGTGAACTCACTCAGATTCACCTGTCTCATTCACTGTTATAAACTAAAATTCTATGCTCTGTATGCTGTGAGACCTAAGACACAGTATCAGAGGTTCGCTCTAAATTAATAGATTGTAAAATTATTTTTTTTTAAAATGCTCTGTTTCTGCAGGAGACTCGTAGGAATACATTGATTAAGGACAACATGAGAGAGACGTGCATCCCAGCTCTGGTGGAGTCATGGTATCAGATCTTGCAGACGTACCAGCGCAGTCATTGTGAGCTGACATGCCAGTGTCTAGAGGTGGTTGGCGCATTCGTCTCCTGGATTGACCTCAACCTTATCGCCAATGACAGGTCAGAGCATAGTGCTTAATGAGTGCAGATTAGTTAGATCATGTGGCTTATTTGACCATTGGTATTGCATTGCGCTGATCTAGTGATGCGCTTACATAAATATTGTGAACACACTGAAACCATGAATGAATGCACTGTGATGCTTATTTATTTGTCTATTAATTTTGAGGTTTAATTAAAAAATGATAGACACCATCATGCCTGTAATTGGTTTGTCATTTTCATTGCCCCCAAGTTTTAAAGTTTTATTTTTTTTTAAATTTTATTTTACCATTTGATTTTAGGTGTATTTAGCATTGGTGGGTTATTGTATTTTACCAATTTTTTTATAGATAAAATTTAGATGTGTCTTTTATCTTGTCCATTGGTGGCTGGACTGGAGGTCTAAAGTCCATCACAAGCTGTGTTTGCACTGCTGAATTGCACGTGATTAAGTTCCCCTCTTAATCACTCGTTTCCATAACTATAGTTGATCGCCTCCACTCCTGGCAACCTGCCAGACACGCTAGCTGAGGGACACGCTGACCTTGTTGTGTTTGTTCAGGTTCAAAGTTGACTGTGCGTTTGCAGGTTTGTGAATCTGTTGTTGAGTCATATGTCCGTGGAGGAGCTGAGAGAGGAGGCATGCGACTGCCTGTTTGAGATTGTCAATAAGGGCATGGATCCAGTGGATAAAACCAAACTGGTTGAATCTCTCTCTCAAGTCTTGCAGAGTGCTGGGTTCTTCAATGTGGAGCAGGTATACATGAATTGCTTGTTGCACACACACATCTTGTTTTAGTTCATAGATAAGAGATTGGTGTGGACTTGAAATAATTAGGTTAATAAAGTCCCTTACTATGAACAGAGTACAACTAGAAGGAGAAGAGCGGTGTAAATTAACTGTTGTTTGTATTTTAGGAGGAGGATGTGGATTTCCTAGCCAAGTTCTCACGCCTGATAAATGGAATGGGTCAGGCCCTGGTGCTAAGCTGGACCAAACTCAGTAAAACTGGAGATGTTAAGGTTGCTGGCGAAACGCTTCAGGCTCTGGAGGGCAAAGTCCCTTTGATGCTGCAGCTGCTTATTCACGAGGACGATGACATTTCGGCAAACATCGTGGGCTTCTGTTACGACTACTTGCATGTACTTAAACAGGTTAACTTTCTCTCTTAGATATTTAAACCTATACACACCCATGCAGGCTTCTGCGGTGAACATAGTAAACACATCCTGACAGTCAGGCTCACTCCCCTATTAGAACTGCCTGTATTTGCAGTTTAATTTTTAGGCACAGTCATTCTGCTATGTTTGACCATAGTCAAGTCATCCATATTAAATTGTGTGTTAAATAAAGGATGACTGGTTAATAACGAAAAGGTTGTAATTGTGCAGGTTACAAACTCCTACAAAGAGAATGAAACCATGTACAGCGGTACCTTCATTCTCAACCACCTTGGAACTTTGGTTCTTGACTCTAAACATTTGTCTTGGTTTTTTTAATTTGCTCTGTGTAATGTGATTCAGGTAGAGTACTATATTCTTAATGCAAATAAGTCCCCATGGGTCTGAAAATGGTTACTGTTGACAGCCTGCTGAAAGGGAAAAAAAAGGAATTGCATTTCCCAGAACACTTTCAGGCTGAGCATTAGCAGGTATGACGGCATGTATTAGCCGTATGATTTGTAAGAAATTGCCTACAGTTTAGCTATAATAGTCAAGTCATCCAGATTTATTTTTTTTGTGTGAATCAGAAAGGACCTGAACAGTTCAGCTCCAAATACATATAAAGCCTTATACGTTGTGGATCCATTCATTTTACATTATTCCATGTGAGAAAAATTTGCTCAGCACTTTCCATTTTCTGTACTTGACAAGCCTTCTAGAGCGAATTAATGACGAGAACAGCCATACCACTGTATATGCGTTCCTGCTTTCCGTAAGGAGCAGGACTGATACCAAATCTTTTTGGGTTCTGATCAAAAAATCTTGCAGTTAAACAGCCTGTTTGCACCCTGTCTTGTCTTGAGCCTTGTACAAGTACAAGATTTCCATCTTCAGTCAGAATGAAATTTGATTGTTGCATAAAATGTCATGATTTTTACATAATCTGTTTACATTTGATGTTCTGGATGATGTGTGCTATGTCATAAATCAGATGCGTCTTGGCAGAGAGATAAGTTTGCACTTGTTTGATTTTGGGGTTACAGTGTGTCTAAAAGCCATCTCATGAAGTGGTTTGCGAAAACAGTTTCAAGTCCTATATATCAGTGTGACTTGGGTGCATTTAAACATTTAAGTTTTTGTAGCTTATCTAATACAATCCTGATATTCATGATGCATGAAACTTCCTAGTGGATACCTGGTCATAGCTAGGACAAAGCTGGTAGCAGTGAAGTTTGTTGCCTTGTGGTGAAGTTATTGATATTATTGACATACGGAAATAACAGATGTACTTTTAGTAATATGATACTTATTAACCAAAACTTGTTGATTTATGATGTGTTACGATTTATAAAAAGTAATGTGCATCTTTTAAGAATACTACCTGCCATTGGGCTACCATGGTACTTGAGTATCTTATGTTCATGTAAATGTCCGTTAAAATTAGTTGACATGCGTCTAAGAGCAGTTTGGCAGTCGTTGATAAGGCGATCGAATTCCTGCTACAAAAAAATGACACTAGCATCTCTTTGTATCTCGTGTTGACACATTTGTGATAACTGAAAAAGCACAGGACAATAGGACCTGTTTGGATGCCCATGTCTTTAAAGAATTAAAATTTTAAAATATGTATATATATCTCCTTTTCACAGCTTCCTGTCCTTACAGACCAGCAGAAGAGTAATACTGAGGTACAAGTTCACTCGGCCATTAAAAACCTAACTAACTCTCCTCATATTACACAGTATTAATATTACCACTGCTGGTGTTCCCACAGGCAATCATGCTGGCTGTTATGAAAAAACTGACGTATGATGACGAATACAATTTTGAAAATGAGGTAACCTTTTTCGCCTGCATGAAAAAGTTCAGCAAGGTTTAGTGTTACTCACGTTTATTCATGTTTTATTGCTCAGGGAGAGGATGAGGCCATGTTTGTGGAGTACCGGAAGCAGCTTAAGATGTTACTGGACCGTTTAGCGCAAGTCTCACCTGAACTTTTGTTGGAATCTGTGCACAGAGTCTTCACTACCACCATGCAGTAAGTGCATTAAAGCATCCTAGAAAAGCAAATTACACTTGCTGAAGCTCAGCTTGATTAATGCCCCACACAACTATTGTCACATGCTCATAGGAACTGGCAAACAGCAAAGTTCATGGAGGTGGAAGTGGCAATCCGGCTGTTCTTTATGCTCGGAGAAGCGCTGCCTGCATCACATGGAGCTCATTTTAGCGGTGATCCTACAAAAGCCAGCACTCTTCAGGATATGATGAGAACGGTAAGGTAAATGCAGCAAGGCGTACTTTAGTGCTTTAGCTGCTTGCGATGAGTGAATTGATACCTTTACTCTATTATACCGAATTAGAAATGTCATGTGTTGAGAAAATAGTGTAACTCATGCCTAACCAAGCTATTAAATCCTGTGATATAAACAATACATGTGCAGTATATGTATTGTATTATATTGTATATGAAGCAGCTTATATGGATGTGGTTTTGAACTGTCTGTAGCTCATCTCCTGTGGCGTAGGCGGATATCAGCACACCTCTGTGACACTGGAATTTTTTGAGACTGTAGTTCGCTATGACAAATTCTTTATTGTGGAGCCACAGCATATTCCAAGTATCCTGGTGAGTTTAACTGCCAGTACTAGCTTTTGCCAGGAAAAAAATCATTCTCAGTGAATAGTGATTGTCTGATTTATATTTGTTGCCTGTGTGCAGATGGCTTTCGTGGACCATCGTGGTCTGAGGCACAGCAGCCCGAAAGTGCGCAGCAGGGTTGCTTATCTCTTCTCCAGGTTTATCAAAACATTACAGTAAGTTGAACCATGCCACGTGGAGAGCTTTTATACCTTGCGTGAGGTCCCTGAATTTAGGCACACGCGCACACCAATGGTCATTGAAGGCGTTAACATACATTCCCTAAGCACCACTTTTTTATTTTTTTTTAAACCATTTCTGATTTGTCAAAATGGGGACCGGGAAACTTTCTGGTTTAAAGTAACAGCGCTCTGCTATCACCAATTAAGTAACTACGAATGTACATGTTTGAAATTCCACTAAATATATAATCATTCAATTGTGTGTTCAATAAAACGAACATAATTTGAGTCTGATATGTGAAACTGGGAATGATGAAAACAGAACTCCCGTGCACTTCTTTCCAGTAGAGTGTTTAAGAAAAGCTTGTACTGGATATGAGTCAGACAAACACGGATAATTATGTTTTCTTACATGCCATATAACATAAAACAGACTATTATCATGGGTAATACTAATTTGTGAGCACATCTCAGGATCGAGAAGGGAGTTTTACTACTTAATATTTGTCGTAATCAAGTACTAATATGATGACGTGTCCCCTGTCTCTCAAAATACCTACAAAAACTATTTGCATCAAAGGGGTATAAATAATTCTGTGAATAAGCATAGTGGTCTTTGTTGTTTCCAGGTTATTACAAGTTATAAATGTATTCTCTTGAAGATTACGTTGTATGCTCATTTCGGGCACGGTGGCTCAGTGGGTAGCCCCACCGCCTTATAGCAAGAAGGTCCTGGGTTCAGTTCTAGGTAGGCTTTATACCCAGGGTATACCGTTTTCCTCCCACAATCTGAAGACATGCGTTAGGTGAATTGATTACTTTAAATTGCCATTGACTTTGTGTGTGTGTGTGTTTTGATATTACCATGCGTTTCGCTGATAGTGACGTTAAGCAAACAAAATAAACAAACAAATATGGCCTCATATGAGAAAGCTTTTAACTTTGATTTCTTGAAGGCAACTTTATTTTAAACTTTGTGATAATAGTAAATATAGTAGTTTTAATTAAATTTTATATTTTATTTTATATATTTATATATACACGAGAAATCTTTTTTTTTTTTTTTGTCCTTTCTGAATAGTAAACACATGAATGCCTATATAGAAGACATTCTGAACCAAATTCAAGACCTGCTTACATTAACTCCTCCAGTAAGTACAAACACGTTTTCCCTTGTTTTGTTCATCACTAATGTCGTAATACAATACCTACAGAGCAGTCAACCCTTGGTGCCCAGTATTATACTGTGCTGCCTGAAAGTTTGTGAACACTTTATGTACTTTGCATAAATATGACCTAAAACATCTTCAGATATTCACAAGATCTTAAAGTAGACAAACGGAACCCAAATTGAATAAATTATACCAAAAAAAAAACATTTATTGAAGAAAATGATCCAATATTACATATCCAAGAGTGGTAAAAGTATGTGAATCTTTGCTTTCAGTATCTGGTGTGACCACCTTGTGCAGCAATAACTGCAACTAAGCGTTTCCGGTAAGTGTTGATCAGTCCTGAACACCGGCTTGGAAGAATTTCATGTTAAGAACAGCTTCAACCCTGGCATGTTTGTGGGTTTATTCACATAAACTGCTTCCACAACATTTCTGTTGGATTACGTTGAAGGGTTTCACCTGACCTTTTCAAAGCACTTCTTTTCTATATTGGTAGAACAATGTTTGTTCCATAGGGTCATTATCTTGGTGCATGACCCACATTCCCTTGAAGTTCAGTTCAGATGTCCTGACATTTTCCTTAGGATTTACAGGTATAATGGAGAATTCATAATTCCATCAGTGATTTTCCCTCTATTTCTTCTTCTCTAGACTAATTTTTGGTCTCAAAACAGTCCTGATTCAGCATTACAGGAAGTTTTCTTCTTGGAGAGCTATGGCTTTCTCCTTGCAACCTTGACTTTCAAGCCATTGTTGTTCATTGGTCAATCTTAATGAGTACTCAAGGAAACAATGTGGGATAGGCCCTAGAAGGTCGGCCTTGCTTATAAGTTACCTTCTATCGCTTTGTGACCTTATCGATTATTATACACACGTTCTTGTAGTGGCGCTGGAACCTGTGTTGATTAAACACAGCAGGGCACCCGTTCATACCTGATTGTCATTTCATTGATTGATAAACACCTGAATCTAATTTCATATTTCTAAATATATACATATATTTGTTTCCTTCAGATATATAATACAGGAGCATTTTTATCCTTCAAAAATGTTCTCACACATTTTGTCACTTCAGTAAATGTGTTCTCTCTACTCACTTTTAGAACTTGTGTAAAATCTGGTAACGTTTTAGGTCATTTATGCAAAAACGCACATGTTCATGGTTCTCAAACTTTCAAGAATCACTGCATCTGCAGGACTTCCTTAAATATCTGTATTGAAATGCACTCTGCTTTGGGTGGCCCAGTGAGCTTTGTGACTGAAATCTGCATGCTTACCTTTACAGGAGAACGGTTTTCCAGCATTGCTAAGCAGTGATGACCAGCTGTTTATGTTCGAGACTGCCGGTGTGCTGATTGTAAACAGTGAGAGCTCGGCCGACAGAAAGCAGGTGCTCATGCGCAGTCTGCTCACCCCACTCATGGAGGCGTTCCGTCTGCTGCTTGCCAAGCTCACACAGGAGAGTGACGAAGAGAGACAGACTGCACTTGCTGACTGCCTCAGTCACGCCGTGGGCTTTGCCAGGTAAAACATGCGAGTTCTCCACCTCGGCAACTAGGCAAAACTCTTTTTCGCGCCATCGACCATAACCGGTGACTGGGCGATCAGTCTCATGTAAGCAACTCCAGCTCAGGTACCTGCCTGTTTGTTTAGAAGACCAGCCCTGACACCTGTGTTTGAGGAAGTGTTGTGTGTTTTTACTGCTGCTTAATAGTCTCTCCCAAGACTCATGTAGGACGATACTAATGGAGTAGGGGAGGCTGCATGAGTAGGGATCTATTTCAGACACAGCCATATCTTCACCATGGAAATAGACTTTATTTGCTCTGCATGGAGAAATTTTAAGGAACACCCATATTAATGATACATTTTTATATACATCACCTTGCTGAATACGTGGAATTTGAAGGCTAATTAGCAGTTCTTGGATAGAATACATTTATAATCATGAGTTCTAGAAAGGATTCTAAAAAAAATTACACCAGCAGTGGCCTAGGGGTTAAGGTACTGGACTCTGGGCCAAATTGTCATGGGTTCAAATCCATGGGTTCAATCTGCCAAGCTGCCACAGTTGGGTCCTTAAGAAGGCCCTTAACACACGATTGCTTAAATTGTAAGACTATATCATTTGTAAGTTGTTCTGGATAAGAGCGTCTGCTAAATGCTGTAAATGTAAATGAACATAGGGGGGAAACAGGTTCCTGGAGAAAAACATGCAAAACCACACAATCAAACCAGGGTTCTGTTATCTTATAGCAACAGTGCTGACCGCTTACTCCTTTGTGCCTGTTGCCATTTTTCAGTTGTTTATTAACATTACTGTAAAATTAATGTTCCTTTTGTAAGACTTTGAGGTTGCATGTGCTCATGTCTGTCATCTTTCTTTCATCTTTTTAGTCGCACTAGCAAAGCGTTCAGCAACAAGCAGACAGTTAAACTGTGTGGCTGCTCTGAGGTCTATCTGGATTGCCTTCAAACATTTCTGCCTGCTCTGAGCTGCCCTGTTCAGCGGGGGATGCTGCGTAGCGCCGTACGCTCTTTCCTTCACCGCATGATTATCTGCCTAGAGGAAGAGGTGCTGCCATTCATTCCCAGTGCCAGTGAGCACATGCTTAAAGACTGCGAGCCCAAGGACCTGCAAGAGTTCATCCCACTCATCAGCCAGATCACAGCCAAGTTCAAGGTTTGCTGTTTTTATAAGTAGCTTTTAGTGTTTAACTGATACATCTGTTGCATTTTCAGCTACAGCGTTGTCTCTGTTCTCGTTGTTAATTTGTTCCAAAGTGTTTATAGTGATGAGAAAATGTTTCCATAAGGAAAAAATGTCGTTTTGATGGGTGTGTTCTCAAACAAAAAGTTTAACGTAGCTGCGGTAACCTAGGTACTGGACTCTGGACCTGAAGGTTCTGGGTTCATATCCCAGCTCTGCCAAGCTGGGTCCTTAAGCAAGGCCCTTACAACACGCATAGTCTTACAATTCAAGCAATCGTGGGTTTAAGTCGCTCTGGTTAAGGCCATTTGCTAAATGATGTAAATGTAAGTGCTCTAGGGAATCTCACAGTGGGGACTGATGAGCACTGGGAAATGTAGTCATGAAAAGTTGTGCCTTGTTTTTTCACTAACTTTTAATACATCATTCAATAAACTACATGGGATATTAAATACCTTACTATTACAGGCTTTGTTATTGGCTTTGCCAACTGTAATTTAATGCAAGTGTTTTAAGCATGCTTAAGCTATACTACACACTACCATACTCTGCAGTACAGTCATGGCCAAAAGTTTTGAGAATGATACAAATTAATTTAAGTCTACTGCTTCAGTTTTTATAATGGCAATTTGCATATAGTCCAGAATGTTATAAAGAGTGGTCAGCTTAACAGCAATTAAGCTGGCTGACCAGCTAACATTGTTTCAGTGATTGCTCCATTAACACAGGTGTGGGTGTTGATGAGGACAGAGATCAATCTGTCATGATTAAGTAAGAATGACACCACTGGACACTTTAAAAGGAGGTTGGTGCTTGGCATCATTGTTTCTCTTCTGTTAACCATGGTTATCTCTAAAGAAACACGTGCAGTCATCATTGCACTG
>JAUZST010005940.1:0-40741 GCA_034779995.1 Parotocinclus haroldoi
ACCCATACACACACTCCTGCACTCACGCACATATATATATATATATATATATATATATATATATGCACTTCCAAAACACACACACATCCAGAGTTCCCAGACCTCAAAACATAAATCATGATCCCTTGTACTTTCCTGTAGCTCTCCCTGCAGCCCTAACTGCTGTTACCGTGCCAACTGTGGCTATGTGCCCACAACTTCACATAACCTGTTCGCCACCTACACACACTCCAAATCTCATTCACTCACTCACTCACTTCAAGATCTTTGGCCACTTAGCAGCAGATGCTCATTACACGTAATTCTCAGATAACAATCTCAGCCATGTACACACATATACACATGCGTATGAAATGTATAATCATGTTTTATGCTGTAACACTGTTTTATAAATGCCTGAAACAAAGGTAGTGGTTTACTTACCTAAGCCTGCGGAAAAAGATCCTACATGTGCAATCCTACATTATTCTACATGTGCAGCTGCCTTCAAATTCTTCAAAAGACTAAAGAAAACAACATGGGATGTGATTTATTTGTGCCATTTATTTGGACGGCAGTTAATTTAAGTTAGTGTAAAATGATGGTATCTTCCACAACAAATGCATTTTTTAAATTGAAAACGGGACATACCTTTATTCGCATTCGGTTTGACTTTTGTAAACTTTCGCTGGTGACACCAATCAGTGTCGCTTCAGCTATTCTATTTTCAGTCTGCCTCTCTGCTGGCAGCCTTTTCAGGATTGGAACTAGACTGAGTAAAAGCATGCTGTTTTCGTCTTCACGTTCCTTTGGCCTCCACAGAACCATTTAACCATTTTACTTGCATATAAAATTAGTGAGGCACGATACTTTGGCTTCCAATATATTACTTGCCGCTATATGGATTTTTGGTATCTGCATTTCTTCGATATTAGAATTTTATCCGATATTATAACCTGTATTTACATACAAATATTTATTTGTTTCTTCTTTTGGTTGTTACTCTTTAAGCAAAATATCTGATGTTGCAGATATTATTTCTATCTATTTTTGAGGCCTCTCTATATTAAGCTTTCTTATATACTTCATTGGTTTTGATGCTGCCTGTACAAACCAAAGGCTAAAAAAGATTTAAAGAAGGAAAAAAAATCACATGGAATTAAACCATTTTTCCTTACGTTTACAGGAACCGCCATGCCTGATTTAACTTTTGTATGCCTTATTTTTATTTGTTTTTAAAAAGACTTTCTGTTCCAGTTTTTAACAACAGTTAATATATGGAATATTGTGTGAATGTTTTTATATGCAAAAAGGTTAAATTAATTGCTTTTTATCATCTGTATTAGCCATTATAAAGTGCTAAACATCGATTATTAAATCAGTCCAAGAAATTCAATATTGGTGCATCCCTACATAAAATGATATTAATTATTTTTTGTTTCATTTGATCAATAATTAACTACATTATTAGATTACTAATCATTAATAATACATTATATTTGAGTAAATGCTTAGACTTGATATGTAACTGGATAGATCTGCTATATCAAATAATTTAAGTTTCAGCTCTTGTATGACAGTTACCCTTCCTGTGCTCCTTTGTTTTTTCCTAAATTGAATGTACCCAATATAGCTATTTCCATTTGATGTCTTCATCACATGAAGAACACATATTGTTGCCTTTAGACATATAATGTAGTTTTACATGATAGCAACTACATAAAATACTGCTTTAACCCTCTATCAATGCAAAGGATGTGCCAATATCAGTTTTTGCCATACCAAGTACAAGTACTTGCATTTGGGTACTTGCCAATAATCAAATACAAATATGAGTATAATAACATTTACAGTTCTTACAATGCCTTTTAAAACATGTTTTATGTTCATAAGATGTTCCTCACTTTCTGACTATAGCAAAAATTCTACATCATGTGCAACAGTATGCTGTAAATTGGTATCAGGTGCCATGTATTGGCGTAACAGTACGAGTACAAGAGCACAGGATCCAGTATCTGATCCTGGTATTGGTGCATCCCTAACAATTACTATTGGTGGCCTTTAATTCTTAGCACTAACAGTACAATAGGATCCATAACTTACATGTTTTGATTAAACGTCGCAGAACACTTACGCTTGCTCATGTTAGAATTTTCGCAGTATAGTTCTTTATCTTTAGCACAACCATCAGCTAGTCATCACTGTGCACAACACATACTAGTCTATGTGTGTTATCATTAATGCATCTTTATGACAATTAGAAACTTGCTGCATCTAGCGAGAGGAAGTCAGGGAGGGGTTAGGGATTTCTCTGAAGAGTCAAATTCTCCTGCACTAATTAAGTGAACCACACAGCACGCTCTTATTGCTGTTCCATTCATCACGCCACTAAACATGCTTGTTTGTGTTGGGTCAGCCGATCGAAAGCATTCCTGAATAATTGTGATATAAATGTCTCCCAAAAGCCCTAGCTACAGTCAGTAAACATTAGTGTGGCGCTAAACATGTCACCTGGAAAATTTACAGCAGTGTTCAATGAGACATGGGCCCAGTGGGAGAGCTTTAGTCAGCAGTGAAAGAAGACTTAGAGAGATAGATTGGGATGGGGAGGTTGTACAGGCTAGGTTTACATTCAAAGATCCAGATCAGTCTCTGTGCAATCATTCTGACAGCAAATTCTGCCGGAACTGTTTACACTAAGCAACCTGATTCAAAATAAACTTCCCAAAGCTATGCCCGTATGGAACTTGATTAATTGTACATGTTACCATAGCAACAAGAATGACAGGAAACCTATCAGTTGGTAAGGATAAGCATGTTAATAGTGACGTATTGATCCCTACTCCAAAATGTATGGGCCGTGATAAAAAATATGTACAATTCATGCACTGAAATAAACAGAAATGTAATGCTGTATACAAAATATTGAAATACTGTATTTTCGGTTGATCGTAAGATACTGTTACTGTATTTAGGAAGCAAATCTGTTTATTTTACAGTTTGTGTGACAGACTATGCTGTTTTTTTTAATTCACTGACTGATTTTCAGGTGCGTATTTTCATAGAATTATAATCTCAAAATGAAGCTACTGTGAGTCTTGTAAACAGTATGCATGCAAGATCCCCAGGCTTTGTAAAATCATAGTCTATGACTCAAAACTTTAACTCTTAAATGTGAGAGGATGTCAGACTTTACTGTCTTCTGGTGCTTGGATAGCATGAATTATTTTCAAGCCTGGATGCTGTATCGCGGTTCCAAAGTTCACAACATTGCATGAAGCCCTGGTTCTTAATTACTGAATATAAACCCAAATCCCAGGCAATGAATGTGATAGAGTTTATAATTAGCTTTGCTCTTTCAGAGACTTTGATATCGCTTGTTCGTCTCTGTTGTTTATATGACTTGATGCAGCCGTGAATAGGGAGACAACTTCCTTTATGTGCCACAGACACAGACAGTTCAGGCAGCGCTGCACTTGCCAAGTTTTGGTCTTCCTTTTTTGGTCAAAATTATGTTATCAATTTACAATTTACAAATAACACATATTTAAACATTAATACATTTTTAAATGCTCAATCGTCCACTACCGTATCGCAATGCATATAAGAAACACTCCTAATGTACACTGCTATTTCTTGCGGAGTAGGTGTGTGATGTTTACTGATACAACATGGATATGTAAACACAAGACACAACCTATCCTATCATGCTTGCAGCAATTTACGTAACATTACAGTCCTGACTCCTTGAGTATTTCATTTTCTGATAGGCATCAGGTAACGATCAATACAGTATTTCACAAAAGTGAGTACACACCTCATATTTGTGTAAACTTTTCATGGAACAGCACTGACACTTTGGCACAATGTAAAGTAGTCAGTCTATAGCTTGTATAACAGTGTCCACCTTCCGTTTGAGAGTGCCCCACAGATTCTCAATAGGGTTTAGGTCTGAAGACACGATCGATCTTTGCACTCAGCTTCTTTAGCAAGGCAGTGGACCTCTTGGTGGTGTGTTTGGGGTCGTGCCCTACTGCCCAGCTTCTGTAGGGAGGGATCATGCTCTGCTTCAGTGCTTCAGTATGTCACAGCACATGCTGGCATTCATGGTTCCCTCAATGAACTGTAGCTCCCCACAGGAGACAGCACTCATGCAGCTCCAAACCATGACATTCCCACCTCCATGATTAACTGTAGGCAGAACACACTTGTCTTTGTACTCCTCACCTGGGTTTATCTTGGTCTCATCTGACCACAGGACATGGTTCCAGTAACAGTAATGGTGCCATGTCCTTAGTCTGCTTGTCTTCAGCAAACTGTTTGCAGGTTTTCTTGTGCATAATCTATAGAAGAGTTTTCCTTCTGGGACTACAGCCATATAGACCAATAGAATTCAGTGTGCAGTGTATGGTATGAGCACTGAAAGGCTGGACCCCCCACACCCCCACACCCCTTTAACCTCTGCTGCAATACTGGTAGCACCCCTATTTTCAAAATCCAACCTCTGAATATGACGCTGAGCATGTGCACTCAACTTCTTTGGTCGACCATGGTGAAACTTGTTCCAAATGCAAGCTGCCCTGTTAAACCGCTGTATGATCTTCGCCACCGTGCTGCAGCTCATTTTCAGTGTGCTGGCAATCTTCTTATAGCCTAGCCATTTTTTTTTACATTTCCCAAGACAGATCTTTGCCATGAGATGCCATGTTGAACTTCCAGTGACCAGTATGAGTGATAACACCAAATTTAACACACCTGCTCCCCATTTACACCTGCAACCTTGTAACACTAATGAGTCACATACTGGGGTGGGAAATGGCTAAGTGGGCACAATTTGGCCATTTACACTTGGGGGTGTACTCGCTTTTGTTACCAGAGGTTTAGACATTAATGGCTGCGTGTTGAGTTATTTTGAGAGCACATTAAATTTACACAGTTATGCAAGCTGATTACTTTGCATTATATCTATCTATATAACTGTTATATCTTCAGTGTTGTCCCATGAAAACATATAAGAAAATAATTACAAAAATGTGAGGTGTGTACTCACTTTCATAAGATACTGTATAACATCCATATTAGGGAGCAGATCATAAGAGGGTGATCACTTGGTGAAAGGGTGAAAAAGAAAGAGCGCGGGAGAGAGACTTAGCCAGGGAGAGAGAGAATGAGAGTGAAGTAAAGAGGAGCTAAATTTAGTGCATCACTGTGCCTGGCATGCTGAGGGCAGGGAGAGTCTTAGCCCACTGCCAAATGTAAGCAAACATACACATAGCCTGCTGCTGTTTGCTTTCGCTTATAAAATGACCTCCAAAACCTATTTACAACCTTGATGAACTTTTCATATACATAATACATTTTATACGCATCATGATTCAATTAAACTGCTTCATATAAGGTTTAAGCAAGACTGAATGACTCATGTCTCTGTATTGTTCTGCACTCTCATTCCCAAGCTGTTTATGGAAACTGCAGTTCCCAGAAGTCTAGTCTAGGACTTTATAGCAAGACCTACCAGAAGGTCATAATAAACACACACTTGAGGTGAGAAAGCATCCTTTAGATGTGTGTTTCTGTGAACGTCGACAGTCTGTTGTGGATGAGCAGCAATGCTTTATTTGTGTTCTGTCGCTATGGTAATCTCAGTAATCCATGCTGGGAATAGTAAAATGTTGACGTCTATCAGGAAAAAATTACAAAGAAGTCGAAAATTAGGCCAGAGTTTCAGAGTCAACCTGCTACAGCAATCAGATTAAGACACACATGGGTCATACATATGTAGCAAAACAGACACAGACATGAGCACAGACCGGCTAAATAAGAGAATTTCTTTTAATTATTTCTCTCACATGGTAAGTTTAACATTCCCTGAGCAAGATCCTAACTAAAAGACGACTCCTTCTAACACTTACCAACTTACACTGCCAGTTTAGCTTTTGATAACAGCTTTCTACCAAACTATATAATGCATTCATGATTTGTAAGGTAATCTATTTCATAATATATCTGAAATGTTGTGCAATTTATCATTTTAATGTGTTAATACCTGATGCAGAAAGCATCCTAGTATGCTTCAAAAACAGTACATAACATAACAGAATGTCTTTTTTTTCTTCCTTTCTAAATCTTAGTGTCCTTTTTCCACCGAAAAATTTGGACTGAATGGCCCTATGCAATTTTGGTACTAACAAATTGAGCAAGAGAGAACACATACTTGTATGTGTGTGACTTCTGCCACTACAGTCAAGGGGGCACCCTTGCGCACACACGCACACACACGCACGTAAGTGCTGGGCGGTAAAAAGTAAATAATCGCGCTCTTATCAAGACTCTTGTTTTTTGTTAACTGCAACATTATAAAAACAGAACTTAAAGAGGATTAAAGGATTTTCGCTAAGGTAAGAGTTACCTCGAAACAAGGGTCTTCTAAACCTGTCTCTCTCGACATGATAGTTACTGTGAGCTTAACGTTGCTATACTGCTTTGTGCCTTCAGAAAATGCCTCTTCAAGAAATGTCTGAGCCGTTGGCTTCACTGTTTCACTGGTCGCTACCAGTTAATGCCATTGAAACTTTGACAAAATTTACAATATATAGTCTACGGTGTATGGCTGACTTTTTAAAGAAAAAAAATCTTCCAAACTGCAGACACAGCTGTTTTTTGGGGGGTAAAACTCCCGTCTCCCGTCTCTTTCTTGAATCTCTGTTATCTGTTAGAGTCTCTCCGAGCTGTTAACAGACTTTTATGCTAGGCTAAGTGGTGTATGTTATACTTACTGGCTAGCCACTGATCTGTATCCAGCATGCTGTTTGGCAATGACATTCTATATAGTGCTTAGTAATGCTTTCGGGGACAAACAAAATTATTTCACTTTCCAGAATTGTTACAGTTAATATTTCCACTGTGCTTATAGTGTGGCGGTATACAAACATTTAAAATATTTCTTTTTAATTTATTTACCCAGACAAGTATATTTGCAATGGCAGACATGATGATATACTATCATTTACCAGTTCAGACCTATTAGATCCTCCAAACAATAGTGTAACTCTGTGTAGTGCAGATCTGTATGTGAAATCGCAAAGGAGCCCAGGTCTAAGTCCTGGAAGTGGTTTCCCCCTGGGTCAGGCTTAAGGCATATGACTGTACCAGCATACCCAACACAAACCTGTGATGCTGAACTGATATCCCACCCAGGGCACAACTAGGCCAAAATCAAAACCAAAACAGTTTTCGAATATTAAATACTTTTAAATATGTGAAACGGAATGACTTAATTTGAAGGACTCGTTTATCCAACATACCATATGTGGCCAACATTTATTATTTAATTACTACTTTATTACTTTATATACTTTACTACTCTGGTAAAATAGATTTGACAGTAACAAAACCTTTACATAACACTTTGTGCTACTCTAATTTCCAAAAGACATGCTACTCAAAAGGCATATGCATGGAATTTCATGTAGAATTCCACTCAGCTGATGTATGATGTTCCTAATCCATTTTTATCCATACAGATGTCTTCCTCTCGGTTTCTCATGAATCAGTGCATAGCAGTGAAACCAGTTTGAATTCGGGACATTCTGCAAATGGGCATGTATCCGTTCCAACATTAACATATAAAATGACCATAATTAAGTAGACTCTTTAAAATTCAAAACAGAAGCTTCCACTGGCAAAAATCTACACAATCTTCAAAGTTTATTTTTGATTAGGTTACTGTGAAAGCTGAAAATGCACAACACTATGCAACTCTTACACACTTTTATGTAAACTACACTGCTCACAAAAATTAGGGGATGTTTCATTATGGGATATTTCTTTTTGAAATTGTGTGCGCTCCATTTACACACAGTCTTTACATAACTACAAAGGCTGTGAAACCCATTTACTATAAATAAACTAGTTTACATCTTGTCACTTAAGCAGAAGCCCTTATCCAGAGTGGCTTACAACTGATACAATCTTGAAATACAAGCTACTGCAGGTTAAGAAACTCGTTCAAGGATCTAACAGCAGCAGCATGGCTGAGCCGGGATTTAATCCCTGAACCATATTATCCACAGTACCTTAAAGTCTTGTACAATTAAAGTCTTGAAATTAACAGGAGCGCACAAAAATACAGGAGAATTAACTTATTAACTGTTTTTAATTCCATTTTTTACAGTATTCTTCCAGATTAGGTATGAATGAAAAATCTTCAGCTTGGGACAAGAAAATATTAATGTCTATCTTTTTGGTCAAGGCAGGGTGAGGATATTATCCAACTTTATTCTGTGGTCTGTGGTACTGTGGTAGAACTGTGGTAGCCTAGCGGTTTAGTTACTGGACTCTCAAATCCCGATTCTATCTGGTTCAAATCCCACCTCTGCCAAGCTGCCACAGTTGGGTCCTTGAGCAAGACCCTTAAACCACAATTGCTTGGATTGTAAGACTGTATGAGTTGTAAGTCGCTCTGGATAAGGGCGTCTGCTAAACGATGGAAATGTAAATGTATTCACACTTTAAAGAGCACATGTAACAAGTGGCTTTGATGAATTACACAGAAAGATAGAGGGAACAGTTTCCTAGCAGTTCTTACAGCAAAAAAAAATAGTTTACGCATTTCTATATTATACGGTTATTTGTAATAAACTAGTAGATTGTGCCTACGTGTATAAACTTTAGTTGCAGGAATATGTAGAAGATTATGCATTATCTTCCGCTTAACCCACATGGTGTGGCAAGGGCAGGAACAATCCTAGATAGGGAGTCAATCCATCATAGGGCACATACAGTCTCGTGCACACGCACACACACACACACTAAAGGACACTTTAAGAGACACTAATTAACCCAATACGCATGTATTTGAAATGTGTGAGGAAACCAAAGTACCTGGAGTAAACCCATACAGACACAGGGAGGACATGCAGACTCCACACAGGAAGGACTACTCTACCCTGGGATTGAACCCGGGACTTTCTTGCTGTGAGGCAGAGGTGCTACCCACCGAACCACCGTGCTGTAGAAGATTAGCAATGATTCTGTTCTCTAGTAGAACATATGTTTGTAATTGTGTAAATATACATTTATAATCTTTGCATATTAATGTAATGACTCTTGCTTGTTTAAAACAATTAATTTATGCCCAGTTAGCAGCTAAATTTGCTCTCATCACATCTCATCAAAAATATTCGTGTTATCATGTTCCCCCCCAAAAAAGGCCCAAGGAAAATAAAATTGTGACGAAATGGCAAAAACTAGAATCCAAAACAATAAAACATTTTATATGTGCTAACTGCTGAATTACATGTACACAGAGGGTGTGGACAAATCTGTAACTCAGTAGACCGCCTCGTTAAGCAGCGTTATGGCTCCTTTCTCAGTTAGGCTCTACTTAAAGAACATAACACAAGAAGTAGGCAGCAAGGGCACTTGCTAGGTGTTACGACAAACCTGATGAACACTCGATGATAGCAAGGTGCATACTGGTCAAAATCTCTTAAAGGTTATAAAACAAATGGAATGGATTGCACTCACAAAAATGCGACAGCATGAAATTCAAACTCGCATGTTTTCGAAGAATGATCTAATTTGCAACCATTTTGGTCTCATGGAGCCCTGTCTTTACTTTCTTTTAGAAAATTATTACTGGCAACGGTTTACAGATTTTTAGTTGGTTTCACACTGATATCACTATCAGCAGGCATTCACTATTACCAACAGGTACCAACAGGACAAACAACTGTATTGTCAAGTCCATATATTCGTTGAGACTTTGCTTTTTTTCCCATTTTTTTGTTGCCAAATATTAATGGCCATCATAATCTTGGCTAAAACATAATTGATGTCTTTCTAACAATTAGCTGTTTTCTTATGTAAAATGTCTTTCTCACTGCTGTTGCACCAATGTGGCAGCACCTGGCTCTCGGTGTACTCTTGGGTTGCTACATTTAAAAGTGACAGAAGAGGTTTGCTATATATCCAGTAGACAGACTGTTGGCACAATGTTTGTCGTGTAAAATCAAACCCAGTCCAATATAACCAAGATGAACTCTTTTTTTAGTTATCAGCATAACTATGCTTCATATTAGTATGATTCACATACTGAGGACTACCCACCTGTGTGTCTAGAGTAAAACTGAGCTGAACTAGCAAATATAGTCATTAAAGGTGCCATCAAAATGGTGAATAATTTCTATTTCACAATAAGAGAAATGCAAGACTAATTGACTAAAAATGGACTCAAAGCATAAGACCTTCATTTACAATTATTTCAATATTTTAACTGTACACAATGAACCAGGAAGGCAAACAGTCTTCTGTACAAGATGCCAGTGAGAGATCTGAACTGTACTCATTGGAAAGTGTTTCACTGACCTTTAACATGAGGTCACACCACAAAGCTAGGAATTAATCAACCCCAAGCTGTTGTATAAGCAGCAATTCTTTTCTTTTACTTTCCTAAAGCATTACATAACGAGAATCGGGCTTGCATTTCAGTGTGAGATTGGGATGCAGCGCTTGTTACTGTTCAACAGTGTTTGCTCATTAAGCTGTTTGGTTTATTAACTTTTCAATTTTTAGAGACATATTTTACTGTCGGCCACCGAAAATGTTTTGCTGATATTGATCAAAACAGCATTTTTCGTTTGAGTCGAAACAGTGGCTTGAGCCTATCAAACCGGCATGAGGTGTCACAGTTGGAGTCACGTTTGTAAAGCCTCCACTCCCTCAGTCACAACCAATCATGCCTGCATGTGATGCTGGACCCAGTCAGAAGGAAATGACAGGGCTTAAAATGTGTGCAGCTCTTTAAACAATAATCAGTGGTATACATTTAGTTTCAAATCCACGTAGAAGAATACAATCATTTCCTAGAAGGTCACTTACAACAAAGCAGCTGGCTGTCAATCATACTAATAATTCAAATATGAATCCAATTCCTGGCCACTATTCATGTTCAAGTATATTAGTAAACAATAGTTTAGAGCCTTCGGTACAGTTACAGTCAAATATTCTTCATTTCACTAAGGCGTACACACTGCATCAGTAGTGTAAGATAGACGAAAACCTTGTCGTGCAGTAAGGTGCAACTCTGGCACAATTGTAACAGATAATATAATACCTTGTCTGACCCACACTGTATTGCCAAACCTATTCTCTCAGCCATCCAAATAATTGAATTCAGCTTTTCTAATCATGTCCATGGTCAAAAATGTATAAAAACAAGCACCTAGGTATGCAGTAGGATGCAGTAACGTACAGCAGGCAGCCAACTGGACTCTAGAGCAGTACAGAGATGTTCTATGGAGTGACAAATCACCCTTCTCTATCTGGCAATCTGATGGATGAGTCTGGGTTTATTGGTTGCCAGGAGAACGGTACTTGTCTGACTGCATTGTGACAAGTTTAAAGTTTGGTGAAGAGAGTTGCTATGGTGTGGTGTTGTTTGTCAGAAGTTGTCTCCTTTTCAGCCCTTAATGTTTCAGCATACCAACAGATTTTGGACAATTTCTCCCTCTCAGCTTAGCGGAAACAGTTTCGGGGTAGGTCCATAAAGCCCTGTCCTCTACCTGACAACACCTCTGGTATGAATTAGGGCAGAGGCTACCAGCCAGGCCTTCTCATTCAACATCAACATCACTATCTGACCTTACAAATGTGCTTCTAAAAGAATGGACAAAAATTTAAATAAATACACTCCTAAACCTTATGGAAAGCTGAAGAGCTGAAGCTGTTACAGCAAAGTGTGTGCTGACATCATATGAAAGCTTATGGATTATAAATGGGATATTACTTAAGTTTATACTTTGGGCAATACAGTGTATTTCAGAGAAACAAGCATTTTTATCTTGCGAGATTAGGATTGTTATTACACATACAAAACTTCTTATAGCTTATAAGCAGTACCGGCTGTGACTAGAGATCAGCCGGTGACCTGAACCGGTCCGTTTTTAACATGATCGGCCAATCGTTGTCATACTTCCCAGTCTGTGCCGATCCCATTTACATTGTGTAGTGCACAGCTGTGACACAAGCACATCCACACACAAACAGCCAGTGTTTTATTAACTAATTCAGAATTTAGTTCAATGTGTCTACTTAGCTTTAATCACCAAAAGCATCGGGTTCACCCACTTGTTCACCCATGGTGAGATGTCAGATTTCAGTTGTGTTTTAAATGCTACTTAGTCAACTAAACTCTCTCGCTCTATATATAGCACATTACTATGGAGGAAGTAAGGAGTCTATATAAGGAGTAGGAAATTCAGACACAGCCTTGCCTTCAGCGTGGCAGCTCTTCGTCCCATTTGCAATGCATAACAAAAATAAATCATGGAGGAACAACTTCTGAACGTTCTGAACAATTAATTCATTAAGACATTTTAAACAGCATCACTGCACTGAATATGTGAAATTTGATTTAAAAAAAGGCAAGAATCATGTACAAGCAAGCATGCTTTCTTTCTCCAGGAATGAAGATATCTATCTATCTATCTATCTATATATATATATATATATATATATATATGGCGTCTGACCATACGCGCCCTTGCGTGGTATAGTGGTAAAGTCCCGGGGGCTTCTAGTGCCGATGGAGGTGTACGGGCAGGTAACCCCCGAGGTAAAGTTAGTTTATTTGGGGCACTTTGAGGGTTTTCCCGTCCTGTACTCGTGCGCTCCTCGTATGCGTCGAGCTAGCGCTCTTCCGTCGGCGGCACCTACCTAACCTCACTCCAGCCGGGTATTCGTTCTTAATAGGACATGTCCCGGTCTTACGCGTTTTCTTCGTTCCCCTGGCTCTGCGTGCGCATTCAAGCTCTCGCTCGCCCTCTGGCACTTTGGCGTCCTTTGGTACTCTTTAGAGCAGCCACCCGGTATCACGTTAAACGCATGCGTGTTCCGGAATGGCTTTCCGGCGCTCCAGTGCTTTGCGCTCTCTAGTCTGTTTGTAGTCGGCCGCAGCCAGCCCGGCAATCACGCACTATTCTATTTAGCTGCATGCACATTCGAGCTCTTGCTCGCTGCCTGTTTGGGAAGCAACTTTTTATTGTGCCACAATATACTTTCGGTTTTGTTATGTTAGGAGCCCTTTTTTAGTTGTTTTATATTATTTCCCCATTCTTATTATACGTCGTGAGATATACTTATCCCGCATACCTGGTTCCAAAAAAAATCCACCACATCTCGTAACACAATGAGCACACAATCAAGGATTTGCCATGACTTCCGTTGCAAGTTCTGCACATATTGTCATTTTGAGATGTCAAGTGTAACCCGAACACTGATCTGTTGAATTCTAACTATGGTGAAAACTGGTATAAAATTCAAAATAACACCAAAATAGAAATAAGAAAATTATATTCACATGCGCACATGCATATGGCAACTCGCTGAAAATGCCATTCTTTCCTTCGCTTCAGAGTTACATAACTGTATACAACAAACACTCCAAGTGAAAAAGCTTACTACAGCAAGTCATGGGACATAAGGAAAGGTCTGCACCACACTACTATTGAAAAAAAAAGTGTCCTAGAATATTGCTAAATTTCTTCTTAGGTTGTTTTCTTATTTAGCTAGGTTATATTATTATATTACTTTTTGACCAGTATAATAGCTAGGCTACAACAGAAACCCCAGACCTCAATGTTACCACTTGTGTTACAAAGTGTAAATCATAACACACCACACACCCATTCAATTCTAAATTATATGGTGAGCGCGATTGAGTCCTTGGCTCATTTGCTTGCTCTGTACACCCCCAGACCCTAGGGTCACACCTGTTCTGTGGCTTAGAGTTTTGAAAGAGGGGCACAGTGGTTTAGCTTTCAGAAAAAGGGTGAGGAAAGTTCAAACAGACCGGTGTCATGTAACAATCCCCTTACATGTTCACAACACAGCGTGCAAGTATGTGTTGGCGCACAACCCCATTGCGCAACCATGAATAACAAATACATTAAGAGTTTGTGCTTTACTATCTCGTCCATATGGAGCCTACGGTCATCCTCATGCATGCAGAGAGCAGTGAGAGAGAGTGGCTGAACACAAAGTGCTAGTGCAAGCCTACGCACACGCTGATAGACAAGACTACAGACAAGATTACAGAATATAATCATCTGAGAAATTACTGTGCATGGATTCTTGCTGTCTGTTTTGACTTGATATATTTCCATATAACCTGGCAATAATGTAGCCTGGGCCTGCCATAACACATCTGATCACGTCATGAAACAACTAATGCAGTGGTGCTCGAAAGTTTGTGAACCCTTTAGAATTTTATGCATTTCTGTATAAATATGGCCTAAAACATCGTCAGATTTTCTGATGAAGTCCTAAAAGTAGATAAAGAGAACCCAGTTAAACAAATGAAACAGAAAGATTATACTTGGTCATTTATTTAATTATGGAAATGATCCGATATTACATATTTGTGAGTGACAAAAGTATGTGCACCTCTAGGATTAGCAGTTAATTTGAAGGTGAAATTAGAGTCAGGTGTTTTCAATCAATGGGATAACATCAGGTGTGAGTCAGCAGCCTTTTTTATTTAAAGAACAGGGATCTATCAGAGTCTGCTCTTCACAGCACATGTTTGTGGAAGTGTATCATAGCACGAATAAAGGAGATTTCTGAGGACCTCAGAAACAGAGTTGTTAATGCTAATCAGGGTGGAAAATGTTACAAAACCATCTTTAAAGCGTTTGGACTCCACCAATCCACAGTCAGACAGATTGCGTACAATGGAGGAAATTCAAGATCATTGTTACCCTCCCCAGGAGTGGTAGACCAACAAAGATTACTCCAAGAGCAAGGTGTGTAATAGTCACCGTGGTCACAACGGACTCCAGGGTAACTTCTAAGCAACTGAAGGCCTCTCTCACATTGGAGTGGGCTAAAATTCCTCCAAGCCAGTGTGCAGGACTGATTAACAGTTACCGGAAACGTTTAGTTGCAGTTTTTACTGCACAAGGGGGTCACGCCAGATACTGAAAGCAAAAATTCACATACTTTTGCGACTCATAAATATGTTATATTGGATCATTTTCCTCAATAAATAAATAAATCATGTACAATCTTTTTGTCTCATTTGTTTAACTGGGTTCTCTTTATCTACTTTTAGGACTTCATATTTATGCAGAAATACAGACAATTCTAAATGGATCACAAACTTTTAAACACCACTGTGCAATATATCTAGTAACAGGTTGACCTTCTCAAATGCCTTCATTCTTTGTGGAATTAGATTCAACAAGGTGTTGGAAACAACGCTCAGAGATTTTGGTTGAAATATAAATATAATTGACATTTTATTAATAGAAATGACATTAAACAATGCTTTCAAGTTTTTTTAAGATTTGTGACATTGATATCGGTTCCTTACAATATATTGCTTTATTAAAAAAAACACGTAGCTGTATTTAGCTGGAGCTTCCACAAAATGAATTCCTTTTTTGCTCTACCTCTCTCTTAGAACCATGAGTTTGTGGATGAGCAGACATATGAGACAAGCTGTATGGAGGTGTCAATGGTGAAACCATCCACTTCCCGCTCCTCCTCTTTCTCCTCCTCACCTCATGGCTTGACCTCCTGCTGCTCCCGTCGCAACAAACGCAAGAGCTTCAACGTGCCTAATTCCAATATGGTTGGCAGCCGTAGAGGCAGTGTGCAGGAGCTCAGTACCATTGAGATCAAAGAGAGGCCACTCAGCAACAGGTACGAACACACACGAAAACATGGACAAGGGCTCAAGGGAGCCATCTGATTAGCTTTGCCCCCACAAAGACACAAACACAATAAAAAACACCGGCATTTTGCCATATCATTAGCAGGCCAGGCCTAGCCAGCTGTGGACTTCACCCACCACTGCACCCATAACATGCAAATGCACTAGAGGAACAAAGAGCGCTGCTTGAATAGAGATTTATCAATTTGCTCTTTCACAGAGCTTATTAAGTATGTTTATGTGTACTATAGTCCATGTAAACTGTAAAATGTATCCTGCTCAAAGGATATCCTTGCCATATAAATCACAAAAATTAATCAAATAGTACCCGATATGTTACTCTGTTCTCTACACTGCTTACAAAAATTAGGGGATATTTTTAAATTAATACAAAGAGCATTCCACAAGAACTTCTGGATATCTGATCCTGACCTCCAAAGATGTCATATTGGGTTCAGAGAGACTGGCTAGAACATTCCAGGACCTTAAGATGCTTCTTACAGAGCCACTGCTTAAGTTGCCCTGGCTGTGTGTTTCGGGTCATTGTAATGCTGGAATATCCAACCATGACCCATATTCAATGGTAGATGACCAAAATCTTGCAAAATATGACCACATCCATTCTCCCTTCAATACAGTGCAGTCGCCCTGTCCCCTTTGCAGAAAAGCACCCCAAACTATAATGTTTCCACCCCCATGCGTTACGGTTGGGATGGTTTTCTCATTCTTCTTCTTCCTCTAAACACGCTGACTTGAGTTCATACCAAAAAGCTCTATTTTGGTCTCATCTGACCACATGTCCATGCCTCCTCTGGATCATCCAGATTTTCACTGGCAAATTACAAACAGGCCTGGACATTTAGAGGAACCTTGCACCCCTTGTGTACTTGCAGGATTTGAATCAATGACAGAATCGTCATCTTTGAGTGTTACGATAGGGAGTCCCGGAGATCTCACAAGACCATTTCTGGTCTCGCTAAATCCCCAGGCTCCCTATCGGATTTTAAGACCGGAATCTATAATGCAGTATCCACAGACAGACAACAAATACAAAGAACATTTATTAAACAAAAACACACATGGCAGGCATTCAAACGATAGTTGAAAATTTAGTCCACACACGAGTCTGGTAGGGGTTTTGAGCCTGGAGTCCAGAGTCCCATGGTGGGGCAGAGGGGCCCACTCCATAGCTGTCCAGGGGTCCGCAAACAGCCTGGGTGCTGAGAGGGGGCCAGCAACAGCGCCTAACGATGGCTTTCAGAGCAGGGAATCTAGAGACGGCAGCTATGGCCAAAGAACCAGGGACTGTTCTTTACGGCTAAGGATCGAAACACGGTCAGGTTTGACCGTGGATCCGGTGGTCGGCACCAGTAGCGACCTTACAGTGACCCATCAGCTGCCGGGGAAGACGAGCGGAGGAGTCTTTAACGGACTATAAAAACGAAACAAAAAAAAAACAATGTGCGCACATACAAAGGGAATACTCAAAACGTAACAGAAGACAAACGAGGGGATAACGTAATGAGTCGGCGAACACTCGCGTGTTAGATCAGCTCATATAACAAAATTAATTAACTAAGATAAAGAACAAGTGAGTAAAATAAAGAAACAAACCAATCGATCGCCACAGAGAACCAAAACAAACGTCATTACAGACGTAGGGAGAAAACAGAAACACAACACTAAGGGATAGGGGTAAAATAACGCACCGCGGCGAATAACGCAAAAGGGCTCGCAGTGTGAACCCTAACATTGAGACTGTGGTCCCAGCTCTATTCAGGTTATTGACCAGGGCCTTCCAAGTGGTTCTTGGCTAATTCCTGGCCTTTATTATAATCATCCTTACCCCACGAGATGAGATCTTGCATGGAACCCCAGACAGATAAAGATTGATAATAATCCTGTGTTTCTTCCAATTTCTAGTAATTGTCGGTTAATAATAATTGTTTCCTTCTAACCAAGCTGCTTGCTGACTGTCCTGCAGCCCATCCCAGCCTTATGAAGGTCTACAATTTTGTTCTTGGTGTCCATATACATCTATTTGTTCTTGGGTATGGTAGAGAGGTTGGAGCGTGATTGATTGAGTATGTGGACAGGCGTCTTTTATACAGGTAACAATGAACAGAGTCCAAACTGGTGCAATTAGTACAGCTAATAAGAGCATAATAGGAGGGCTTCCTAAAGAAAAACAGGTCTGAGAAATAGAATTCATGCTGGTAGGTAGATTATCTCATATATATATATATATGAATGAGAGGATATGTGTACTGTATAGTGTACTGTAAAATAAATGCATAGTCATTAGCATATGCACACACACACACACACACACACACACATGCATGTCCATGCTGGACATAGCTGAAAATTAGTCATTTTTGTGATAATTATGAAAATGTTTTTTAATTGTGTATTAACATGCACGTTGATGATAATAACACCCAGGATACATTTAGTAAAAACATTCAGCAACACCCGCAGTAGTGCATAAGCAATATGTTAGCATTTCATAGAAGGAGTGTCTGGTATTTGGAAGTGCGAGCAGTGTTTCCATATTGACTCACGCTGCTGGAATTCTGCACAGCTCCAGCTGTAATACCCACTCACTCATCTTTGTGGTCCAACCGCCAGCTGGAAGAATCTTGTGCTCATTCTCTCTCAATTAAATTCAATTCATGAATGCTTCACTGGCATAACTGCTTTGAGTATAACGTTAGTGAAATAAATTTAGGCATGTTGTGGAGATCAAAAAGCAACAATATTTAACAATTAAGTAGAAAATTAATAGGAAGTGATAACAAATATGAAAATGGCATGTGATGCAGTCATTGACATAAAAATAAATCTCACCTATAGAAATGTTGGATTGAACTTTGCATGCGCTTACATCACAGACAGAAATCTAAATGATTACAGGTGTGGTGCGATTAGACACCTGGTCTTGCTAAAAGAGGGCATAAAAGTATTTTTCCCACTGTCTATTAAAAGGCTCTCAAATGCTACTTTTGGGTAATGTACCTCATAGTGAGAGATTGTTGACTGATAGACTTGTCTTTATGGGGCACTCGAAAACCTTTTGCTGGACCTAGGCTGGACTGAGAAAATCCAGGTGGATATTTTGCCTAATTACTCACCATCTAGGACATTCTGACCTAGGTGTTAGGATATTTTGGAAACAGTGGTTCTGTGAGGGCACACACACATGGTATACAGCCTCTGGATGGCCTAGACAGGCCACCACTAGAGAGGATCATTTGATCCACTAACTAACACAAGCAGCTCCCACAGTTTTGCTGTCCACGACCCAGACACAGATGGCACATTGACTACACACCCTTGTCTCTGCCCAGACAATTTTGAAGCACTTAGCAGAAGGCTATTGTCATGCTGCCAATTACGTCCTACCATTGACAGCCAACTGCCGTCGCCTTCGTTTGCAGCTGTGTTGCGAACAAGAAATCTGGACTGCTATGTTCTGGGACCATATTGCCTTTAGAAATTAATACAGGTATTTTTTGGGATCAGATTTGAGTATAAAGGCCTTGTGACTAGTGCTTCCTGCCATTGTTGTGGAGCAACACACTGCCCTGACTGCTGTTGTGATGAATTGTAAAGTTATTGCAACAGTAGGTCATTACTAGTAGCGATACGATTGACACTAACAAATCAGTAATATATGCAGGACAACCTGCAGCCACATGTATTGCCTTTAATGGTAGGTATTCCACCTGGCATTGCTCAGCAGGATAATGCTCGCCCAAGCACAACAAGTGGGACACCAGCTTCAGCAAAGTCTAAGTGAACAGGATCTACAGAAGTTTTACAGCAATCCAACATTTCTATCTGGATGCTTCGGTTTTTTTTTGTCAGTGAGTGTATTTGCAACATCAAAATGGGTGCTGACGTGGCACAGGGACAATTCACAAGGCCATCACAATGGTGAATACAAGTTTAAGTCCCAGCTGCACCCTCCAAAAAGTGGGACATTGCACAGCAAAGATTTACCAATGATGAGGGTGGGATGATCCCTGCACCACAACACCAATCCATACAACATGATGAACTGGCACCACATTCATTGCTCCTCTGCACCTTGCAAATTCTGGGATAGGCTTCTAACTATAACACTGTTGTATGCATCGAGTATTATCCAGGTAAGTTGCTATCCAAGAAACTTTCCTGCTCTATGTTAGATTCTAATCCTGTTTAACTTTCATTAGTCAAAGCAACAATAGTCACACACATCAGTTACCAGAATGACAAAGTTAGTTCCCCATACTAATGTTTTAAGTTGCACTGATTGTTGTATGACAATCTTAGCTAAGAGATATAAATTTGCAGTTGCTTAATTGGGAGAAACATTGGTTTTATAAATAAAAGATGAATAAAAGATCTCTGAAAGATTTTAAATGGTTAACTCCTTTTGCATGAAAAATCCAATTTGTTTTTGGATCAGATGTCGCCATAGCAGTAAATTCACATTTTCTTGTTCATTATTTCTGAAAAAGAATTTTGACTTGGGTTTGTGATCTCATGAAAACAGCCACAATGGGTTTAACCTAGCATGGTCTGATCTCCGAAGTAATTAGTGAATGATTTTATTTAAGATTTTATGCTACAGAACTAATGTTTAACGTCTCAGAGATTAAATGAAAGTTGCATTTTTGTTATAGAACAACACAATGTAGGAAATATGATAAACATCATCAAACTAGTGGGGAAAGGGCAGGGCCTGACATGCCAGAAAGACATATGGTGTTTCTCATTTGTGTATCATGAATATTGATAATTCATGCTATTTTAGGAGGGTAAGGGTGTACTGATGTGCTTCGGAAATTAATAAAACATTACCTTTTAAACATAGAACATGGCTGAAAATGAAACATGATGTCATTAATCAAATTAGCTCACAATACCTTTGTCTCTGTGCATTGCTCTGTAGTCGGTCCAGTTTGAACGCCAAGTTTGAGGAGACTGTGCCACTGAACTCGGAGCAGCCATACATCACGGCAGCAGTCATTAGCATGCCAACTCCACCCATCACGACGCCTGAGGGGGGAGACTCAGCAAGCTCACCTGACTTCTTACAGAGCAACATTGTCCGCGTGTCAGCTCTATAGACCTGCCCTCAGGCCAACAGCTCTACATTTACTTTTCCCTTTTTCACTCAGCGAATGGACGCTGGAGAGCAAGGGGATTTGACAGTGTGCTGTCTGGCATGGAGGAGTATCTACTGCAAAGTCAGATGTAATAACCATAAATCTTTATATTAGCTCTTCTACTCTGTGCTTGGACATTAGCACTGCCTCTGGGTCCCCATGCACTGGAGAGTACCTGGAGAGTAGGAACTTTCACAATTACCATGCTTGTAAGAATTTTTGGAGTATTGTGTGTCTATATTTGATGTCCTAAACTTAATGGTGTTGAGGAGTGACAATGCAACAGCATTTCAGTGCACACTTGTGCACTATATTAGGAATTAGGTTTACTGGAAGCTAAATATCATGCTTTTAGCAAGATCACAAGACAGAGTTACTTTTGATACTAAAGCCGAAATTTTCAAATAATGTGGATGTGTGCGTTTGTTTAAGATTAACTTTCTGCATGGTCTGCATTTGAGAGTCTGTGTCACTTTTTGACGTTTGGCATGAGCAATAAGGGTGTGTGTCTATTTTGTTTCTGAATTCCAGATGTTTTCTCTTTAAGCTAAGCACACAACTCTTTTTAAAAAACAACCATTATTAAAAGTAAATTATCTGAACATGCAATGGTCCTCCTCTTCCAGCTATCTCTTGCTCTCTGTCTCAAAGTTCAGTTCTCTTTGGAGACATGGCCTCGGAGTGTTTAATGGAGCATTGTCCATATACTTAAAAAGTGGAAATAGCAGTGTGGCTACCCATACAAAGTATTATTTAATGGATGATGAACATACTGTTTCTTTAAAGCCCCTATTGAATTTCTCTTTGTAATCCATATTCAGTTACTCTGTTCTTAGTTTGAAATATACTGTGAATACTTTGTCTTTTGTGTCTACGTTCAGTTTTCAAAACTTTGCATGTTTTAATGAATATGGGATATGGACCAGCCAGGCTACCATATCCCTGTGTGGTTTTATGTTTTAAATTGTCTTTGAATGTGCATCTTGAAGAACCTTCTATACAAGACCACCTACACCAGAAATGATTAAACAAAGCTTAGACATAATGCAGGATGAAATGATATTTTTCAGTCTAATAATAGGACATCTGAGTAAACCATGGATTATTCCACAAGTACTATCACACCACTCCCACACACTGCTAAATATCAAAGGGAGTGTATGAATAAAAGGCTAGTCATATTACTGAATTAGTCATATCTTCATGTGCCATCTCTCTCAAATTAGCAGTGAATAACCATATAATATCAAAGGATATTTTTATTCTTGCTCTTGTCACTGAAACTTTCTTACCATAAAATAGCCTAAACAGTGCACACAAAACCACATTCTCACCATTCTACACGTACAGAGCGACACTCACTTCTAACATCACTCACTTGACTGCGTGACTTATGCAACTATTTTTTGTAAAGATACAATTTGTATTTAAGGGTATTCTTGGGGAGGGGATAGAATCACACAAATGCATATTTTTAAAAATCAAATGGTCTTGATTATACATCGTAAATGTTATTTCAGTTGTACAAATGGAAAAAAAAACTGTATGGAATACTTGCTAGTGCATATGTGTTGTAAATTTGTTCTATGGTGTGGTAAATATATTTATCAGTTTCTTGTTTTATTGTCCTCATCCCAGAGATCCCACATTCTACTCTTACACAGTGCTCTAGAATGATGGACTGTATATTCTATTCTTTATTTCTTCTCCTTTCCAATTGGAATAGAAGTACAGGTACAGCGCATGTAGTCAGTGAACACTTGAGGAAGGAGAACCATGGAGTTATTTCTAGATTTCTAGACTGCAGGGAACCAGTTTAATGCCATCATTTCATGTTTGAGATTATATGAATCAGAGCAACTTCCCAGGCGATGATGGCGCTGAATTTATTTGAATTGTTCCAGCTTGTATTATAGACAGTGATATATATGCCCACATTGAAAAGTTATGATTTACAAAAAATAATAATAATAAATATGATGCAATTGTTTTGTCCGGTGCTGTGTCTATGAATAAATAGAAATAAATCATTGTTCAAGTAAAAATACCAAACATAAATGCCTGCTCTGTGTTATTTTGTGTGTATATATACTGTTCACAAAGATTAGAGGATATTTCATTTTAAAATAATCCCCTAATCTTTGAAAGCAGTGTACAAAACCATATGGGAGATTTGAATAAAGCCATATTTTTCCAACGGTTATAAATACAGTACCAGTTGGACATTCCTTAATGCACTTTCTTCATTCGAACTTTTTTACCTTACAGTTGCAAAAAGGCATTGAGGCAATAAGGTAAATACTGTAAATGCACTGCTCTGATCAACGAGAGCAATGTTCCACTACTCTATATTATCTTGTGTTTTATTTATTTTCTTTTTCAGAATAGACCTTTTTGCTTTAATGCCAGCATTAAAGACTCTTGACCAACAAGACGTGATTCATGCAATCTCCTCTTAATGACGTCGAGATCTGTTAAGCATTTATTTCAGCTGTAATCTGTGAGACTGGTAACTAGTAATTACTTATCCTAAATCATCCACAGCAAAGGTGTGCTTTGCCTTCCTTGGGCGATCTTCATAATGACTAGCTCCATTGTAGTTTTTTTGACCACAGTACTTTTGAGCTTTTGCTATTTTCCTACATTATTGGACATCATTTCTAAAAGTAATTATTAACTTAAACATAAACATTGTAAAATCCAGTCAACAGTATTATGAAGTTAAATAACAATGGAGCTAAAATGAACCTGCACTTTTTTACATGTCAAAGTGACAGACAACCGAATATCTGAGATGGGTTAAAGATCTGATTGCATATCATAGTGTTTAAAATGGCATACTATGCATACTAGTTACTTAATCACTCAAATTACCTGAAAGCATTATGTCCATATGAATTTTTTTAGTACATCTAAAGATACAATAATGTACGATAATGTAATATTTGGGACAATTTTGACTATACATGGTATACTCATATAATCATCCAAGGTTTTGGGGGGCCCAGGCACAGAGCAGGAACCAGCTCTATCAATTCAATGCAGAGTGCATGCACAAGAACACACAAAGTGACATTTTAGACACACCAGTTGACCCAAAGCATTTGTTTGGAATGTGGGAGACAAAGCATTTCAATTTGCTTTATATTATATATTGAAATTGACTTTTAGTATGGTCCCAACATACATTGGTGTTACATTTAATTAAATGTGAATAGTTTGTGCATAAATCTGCTGTAAAATGTAAGGCAAACAATTGTGTACTTTGATGTTTATCATGTATGTATATGTGTAAAAGTGTGTAAACCCTTGATTTCAGTGTCTGCTTTCAGTACCCCTTGTATGGAAAAAGCTGCATCAACATTTCTGGTCACCATTCCTGGGTAGGCTAAAATGGTCTTGAATTTCTTCCATTTATATATGATATATTTGACTGCGGGCAGCACGGTGGCCCAGCGGGTAGCACCACTGTCTCACAGCAAGAAGGTTCTGGGTTTAATCTCAGGGTGGAGAGGCCTCGGTCCCTTCTGTGTGGAGTTTGCATGTCCTTCCAGTGTCTGTGTTTGGGTTTACTCCAGGTACTCCAATTTAATCCCACAGTCCAAAGACATGCATGTTAGGTTATTTGATCACTTCAAATTGGCATTGATTTGAGGGCATAATACATTGCCTGTCTAGGGGTGGCTTTAAATAATGGCTAAAACACCACTGCAGTGGTGTGACCAGCAACTTCTACAAGGCGTCTGACAGACTTACAGACTCAGTGATGTCTGACTGTGGACTGGTACTAACCCAAGTACAATCATTTCTTTTATGGCACACTCTCACATGCCTGTTTGTCATCCTGTTGGCTGAATACACAAATCTAATTTCACCTTCACAATAACTGTTAAGCAAAGATTTTCACACACAGATCGATCCTCAAATATTAAATAACCAAATGAAATTTCTATCAATTTGTATCTCATCTGTTTGTACATTTTTGGGGTTTATGTGGCTGTCTGATGATCGTTTTAGATTCTATTCATGACACAGAAAATTCTCAGGTTTTCAACAAGCCACTTTTTCAAATATTTGCCTTTCTAGTATTGATACACTAGCCTCACATGTACCTTAGTTCACTAATGTTTTGCAGTGTAAAACATTGTCTGGACTGACATAAAGTATTTGCGCATATGAAAGTTACATTTTTGGCTTTTCTCTGTAATGAAGAATCACATTTTGTTATCTGGTAGTCTGAAGGTCAATCTGTATTTGGAGGGTGGCAGGTTAAATCTACCTGCCAAAATCCATATTAATAAAGTTATAACTGCTTAGACTATTATTCATGTTCTGATCTGAATCCATATTTAAGGAAATCTTAATATTCTATAATTTTAGAGAACCATGTGGAAAACCCTTTGTGCTTCAGTTTACTAATGTCCCATGCACAAAGCAATGCCAAAGAAAATTGTGCCATGAGAGAATGCACACGGTCCTGATCTCAGTCCAATCCAAAACCACTGAGATGATTTGAACAACTCGTGAGCCACGTCTAGTTGCCCAAAACCAGTGCTGAACCTCACTAATGCCTTAGTGAAAAATCAGAAAACAGTATAGCAGTCCACTGTATAATGGCACTTTTAATATATGGACACATTATGGTTGTAAGGCATATGTGAATGTCCATTAGATGGGCCCAACCCACAGAGTAACCAATGTCTAGGTTACCATATGTTCTAGCAGACCGTAGGTATCTGAGATGTTTGGAAAATGGTACAATCATTATTAATCTGAATACAATAGATAAAAGGGGTGGAGAAAATTCAAACAAGTCAAATCAGTGTTTCTGCACACTGCAGCTGTCCAATTTCAGCCAAGTTATTTTTACTTGGATGTGAAAGGTCAATTCCTTCATTTCCGGATCTAGTTGGTTTTATTCTATGCTGACACAGTGCAGGAAGAGACAGGGGAATGGACATATGCGTGCACTCCAAGGTGGTTTTGATTCTCTACTCGGTGACAAAACAGAGACAAAAGCAACACTGAAAAAACTGTCTTCCTGTTTGTCTATTTCACTCATACACACACATGCCAAGCATGAATAGGAGGATGTTCAGTGACAGTTGTAGGTTGACAGCAACAAGAGAGGGAACAGTACGTCTTTTGTAAACTTCTACATGCCTCTGACTTTCATAAATCAAATCCTTCATGTTTCTAAGCAGAAACGGAAATGGGAAAAAAGAGAGGAAAGCTGTCGCAGGAATTTCATTCCGAACTCATCTGGGGAATCTCTTCCATACTTCTGCTTATTTTACATAAATATTTTACATACTTCACTCATCCTACTAAAACAAATCGTTCTTCATCAGCAGTATTTCAATTACATATGACTCAACTGCACATGGTGGTACCTCTGTAATAAACAACATTGAGGTCTGCCTAGGACATCTCTCAGGTATGCAGAGAGCGATTCCAGCCAATGTTTCCATCCGACAACATTACAATATGACATTTCTGTTATCCCATCTAACGTATCTAATGCTGCGCAGAACATGTGCATCACACTGGAAGGATTACATTGCTAGATGTTTGCAATGTAGGAAACACTTTAATCTTTCAGCTTATCCTGCCTGTGACCTATTAGCCAGTACATGTTTGGTCTTTGCAGTTTGCTTTTATAGTTTTTGCACCATTTATCTCCTGACTACACAATAGCCTGATGGATGCATTGGAAAGAACGTATCAAATGTATCATCAGTATTTAGAAATATTTGGAGGGTATATTTCCACTACCAAATCCCTACTCTGCTCACCCATGCTCCCACCCTCTGGAACTCTCTTCCTCTATCAATTAGGTCCACATCAACAACTGAAGAATTTAAATGTCTTCTAAAAACCTTTCTATTTATCTCTTCTGTTTAATGTTTGTTGTGCCTGCTTGTCTTGAACTGTGTATCTTGTTGTGTAAATTATGTTGATGTTGTTAATAATTGCTGTAAAGCGACCTTGGACTTGAGAAAGGTGCTATATAAATTAAACTTATTTTAATTATTAATTTATTATTATTATTATTATTATTATTATTATTACCAAATATAATAAAAAACATTTATCAAGCATCACACAATTGCACTTATATTGTGACTACAATTGTGCACAACTGAATATCCGAATATATAGTGAATAACGGAATATATACCATTCTCATTTTTTAGGGCACAAATTTCCAAGGCCCAAATTATAGCACCCCCTGGTTATCTAATCTAATTCACATTCTTTATACAACTACCCCTTTCTTTTTAGTAGTTTTAAAGATTTTTTACAATTATTATTTAATGAAATGATTATTTATTTTGACTTAAATGATTATATATAAAAGGCTTTTCCTTAGAAACCTGCACCACAACTTTTTTGTTGATGCTGGTATTTGATTCTGACAACTGAAACCTAGTACAGAGATTCTTGTTCAGTTTTGCATCAGTTTTTCAATTCTTGTTAAATCCAGATTGGTGTCTTCTCTCAAGAGAGTAGTGGACAGATTTCCTGCTCTTGCAAACACCAGTGCAAATTTTAAAAGTTGTCATTCTATTAAAATAAACATAATTTTACCATCTGTCAAATTGCTTCTGCATGAAGACACAGGCTAAAAATAGAAGAGATTCCAGATGAACGCTATTTGTTGGCATAATTTAAAAGGCAAGAGTGAAATAAGAAAAAAATAAAGCATACAGTTGTCCACAGAGTATAGCTGGGGTGTAGGATGAAATACACTCACAAATAATTGTATTTTATTTCATATATTTTTGGTTATAATTTTTATGAGTGGTATATTTGGGTTTAACTGCTTAATGCTGTAGCACCAAAGTCATGTTGCTTCCTGACAGCTGACAAGGGCTATGTCCCAGGAGCTCATACCATTACATATATATATTAAACAACCGACAATACCAGTGCTTTTGGTGTTGGTGAAACAACTCGACGTATTAGTTAACCTAGTATTTTGTAACTACCGACATTTTGTAAGACAAGCAGGCAAATATTTGTTTTTTTTACAGCAGCTATACCGCTGTTACTTATAGGATATCATGTGTGTTTGTGTTAACATTACAATATCTATCATTTGATCAATTAAAAGTGTGCTGAAAAATATATTTTTTTAAGCTGTCACTCTACAGTTATGGTTTGATCATATAGTTCGATAGCTTTTCACAGAATCGTGGTCAGGCCAACGAATCATAAATCTGCCTATATGTTTGTTTTCCGTTGATTTTTCATTTTGCAAATCCATCATCAGATTGCACTTAGTATTCACGCAGTACTTGATTGTTGTGGCGACATCAGTGAGTAAATTGTGGAATAACTTCGATTGACCATAAATGAGAACTTTTTTGAAGCATAGTTTGAGCATGGAGCCAGTGACTTGTTATTAAATGTAATTTAGTAAATAATTCCTTACTATGCACCTCTGACATTTAATGTGGTCTGTGTGGCCATTCAGCTAAATTTATGAACGTCCAAAATGGCAGCACCTGTAGGTACTGATAAACTAGTTTTGTTTTTTTGTAACAGATCGCTAAGATATATTTGATATTTGATATGGAGTCGGTAAACATAAGTCATCGTGTTTGCCAAAACTATAGTCATTTGCATTGTACTTTTGATTGATGATGGTCCTTAAAAGGCTGTTAGACTTTATAAAATTAAAGAGGGAAGACACATTTGTTGCATCCATCCATTGAAATTTTACTGTGATAAATAAACAAAAACTTTATATATAGAGTTTATCATTTTTTTCAATGATTAGCCTTTCTTCAATCAGATGTGGTTTAGGCTCATGTAGTTTAATTTGTCCTTTGTCAAAATACCTTATTGTGATTCAGTTTTAAAATGTGTAATCACCAAGAACTTTTTTAAAACAAAACAGGTTAACGTGAATTAAGCAGATTATCAAGCTTATCAACCATACCACTCTGAGAACGCCCAATCTTGTCTGATCTTGGAAGCTAAGCAGGATTGGACCTGGCTGGTTTTTGAATGGGAGTGCCTGGAAATAAAAGGTGTTGCAAGCTCACGGATCTACGTATGTTTCAAATAATGAAGCCATGGCTGTAAGATGGTGACTTCAGCATCTCTGGAGTAATGGCAGAAGGGCACTCAGCCAAGTGTATTTAACATACACTGCTCACAAAAAGTATTTGATTTTATTTCATTAAACAATATCATTAGAAAAGCAAATGAAAACTCAAATAAATGTGTTTAATTATGCAAATAAGATGATCAATTATCGTCACTGAGTAGCATGTGACATATTCATGGGAGCTTTTGACTGTTAAGGGTGGTGTGGTGTATGGTCACCCAAAACTGCCAAAACACATTGACAGTGATGGGGTATGGACAAGATCAGATTGTCCAGCAGTTCTAGTAAGATCCTGTATGAGCAGTTTATTTCGAAACAGCAGCTGAGCAGACCGATCAGCTGAACGCTGACACTGCGGGGAAATCACTAGGCTGGACAAGTCGTCTGGATCCTCCTGCCTGCCACTTGATCCTCTAGCCAAGTGATCCAGAGGGTGAACGAGTATCTGCACAATGCTCCCCTCCACCTTAATCTTTGTGCAGGCCACCTTGGCAACCTACTTCTTTCCCTGTCACAGACCGACAAGCCCTCTTCTGGTGCTGGTAGGTTTAAGACATGAACTGCAGCGTCTATCTTCACCATGAAAAGTCATCTCATGGCAGAGTCACAAGGGTGCAGTCAGCAACGTGCATCCAGAGACTCTCAGTGCCAGTCACTGATGCTCTCCAACTCTCATGTCATCACTGCAGACAGCGATGCTCCCACTGTATCACCTTACATTTTCATGAAAGAAGTTGCCGGAGTCATCATACTCTTCAGGAGTGACCGCTGAAGAATTAGCAATACACTGCCTATTTTAATACTTAGTATTTTTATTATAAACGATGGTTTTATTGACCAAGTTTTATTTGCTTCTTAGCATTATACATCTACATATATGTACAGGATTAGGACATTTTTCACACCAAACTTCAGCCCAGACCTTCTGTAGCTCTCCCCAGAGGCGTGACATAGAGCTAAATACTACTTCTAATTGTTTCCAGTCATCAAACTTTCACTGTTACTTTTTGTTCTACTACCATTAATCCCACTGGACAATATCAAATAAGGTTAATTTAATTGAACCTCTGCCTGTACTGCTGCAGCATCCCTGAGGGCTTTCTGTTGTGGATGGTAATGGTATTTAAGGAAACCTGAGAACCTGTAAGGGCATTCTCTCAAAACAACAATGGATCTATGTGTTCCTTGAGAAAGCTGTACAACAGCCTTGTAAACCAACGTAACATGTTTTACACTGACCTCCTTATTAATGTTTCTCTAATTAACATTAATTGCAAAATGGAAGTAATGACTGCTTGAATTTGTAATGTGGTCAGCATTAGTAATGTCCTGACTATATTTTGAAATTAGCCGATAAGAACTGATAGAACTGAAGAAAAGAGGTTTTAACAATTCCTAACATTGCTATTTAACTTTTTTAATTTGATTTACATTCTAATAGGCTAGTCAGATCATTAATGGATAATTACATTTGATCATTGCCTACCCTTTGAGGACAAAATGTTGTGTTATGTATAAATTTATCCAAACACCTCTTTTAACTTGCTGCAACGAGTGTGAACCCCGAGGCACACTGAACAGTGCCCATCATAAAGTCTCAATTACTATGGCACTATGACGGTAGAGGCTGGTTTGGACCAGGGCACAGAGTTATCTTGGCTTTGCTGTCTACTTCTGTACTTCTTGCCATCTGTAGTTCACAAGCTTGCCCTTTAACCATCTGACTCCCTCTGGTTTCAGAGGCAGCTGTGCAGAGCTGGTTTTAAAAAATACTTAGGTCTCTTCAAAAGAGCAGCATACACCCCTGCTGCCCCCAGTGGTGGCATCAGCACAAATGCGCCCCCTGACAGGATCCTTCAAGCACACTACCTCAAGTTACTGAAATTCAGTCTGGAGATACTTACAGAGCAGATCCAACCAACACACAGACAATGGAAGCAGTGAAACTGTCAAAGGCACTGTTATTCAAACACATAACATATTCTTCAGTGTACGTGCTACACATTTATAAATATAGCTTGCATTTACCCTTCAAACATGCTACTTTCTTTTACAGAAAGCTAAAGCTGCAACTAAAAATATTGCTGTAAATAATTTGAGTTCTAGTTAAGACATGTCTAAATACATACACAGAGCAGCTACAAATTAATGAACAATTGAAAACATTTTTTAAGACTCAAGTTTGTGTGCGTCGTGACAACGAAGGCTTTTAGTCAACATCTGAATCAAAGTGAATCTGAAGTCCTGAAAAGGACAATGGAAAATGTGATCCCAAGCCAAATTGTCACTTTATTTATTCTTTTTGTTTATATCCTCATGGACTAGCATATAACAAACAATTGCAAGAGTAAATTTTATGTTAGCCATATAAAAGTGTTTTTTTCATGTTAAGGTAAAAAACATGAAAAACATATTAAAAGTTAAAACGCCAAACCATTAGCATTTTATAGCAATTTTAACCACTTGGTTCATGTGTTGCCAAATTTACTGTGTCTATGTTTGTCTAGTCACTTTATTTTGACCGCCTCCTATTTTCTAAACACATTTCCATTTTATATTTCACTTACCACTTAAAAGAGCTTTGTAGTTCTACAGTTACAGACCCTTTACTTTGTTCTCTAAATGTAAGGACTCCCACAGGACCAGCATAGATCAGATACTATTTGGGTGGTGGATAATTCTAAGCACTGCAGTGACACTGACATGTTGGTGGTAGTGTGTTAGGGTGTGTTTTGCTGGTATGAGTGGATCAGACACAAAAGTGCTGCTAGAGATTTTAAACATGTCTGTGTCAATTCTGAACTGAAATTAGTGCACAAGCCAAAATATCCAGCTACTGTGTCCTTGTATACATGCCTGACAATGTCGGGGCTCCTAATAGGATGCTAGATTGTGCCCTGCAGGATCTACTCCCACTTCTGGACCAGGGCATCACTGAGCTCCTGGACAGTTTGAAGTACAGCCCTGTGGCATCGAGTGGACCGAAACATAATGTCCCAAAAGTCAGGCGAGCGGGGAGTGGCAGTCAATGGTATCAATTATATCAAGCTCCTTGAACTGCCTACATAATCCAGCCACATGAGGATGGCCATTGTCATTTACCAGAAGGAACATAGGGTCTGACAATAGATCCAAGGGTTTTATCCAGATATCTAACAGCAGTCAGTGTGCCGTTGTCTAGCCTGTAGAGGTCTGTGCGTTCTTTCAGGGATAAGCCACCTCAGATTAATATTGACCCACCACCAAACCATTCATGCTAAATGATGTTGCGTTCTTCAAGGCATCTCCAGACCCTGCCACTTCTGGCACGTGCTCAGGTGAAATCTGCTTTTATCTGTGATTGTGGTGGATCTGCCAGTTATGGTGTTCTAGGGGAAATGCCAATTGAGCTTTATGGTCTTGGGTACAGACAGAGACATTGAGCCCTCAGGCCACCATCATGAAGCCTGTTTCTGATTGTTTAGTCAGATACATTCACACCAGTGGCCTGCTGGAGGTCATTTTGTAAAGCTATGGCAGTGCTCACCTTGTTCTCCTTTCATAAAGGAGCAGATACTGGTCCTGCTGAGGGGTTAAGGAGCTTCTATGGCCTTGTCCAGCTCTATTATAGTAATTGCCTGTCTCCTGGATCTCTTTCATAGTCTTACGATTGTGCTGGTACTAGTAGTGATGCTGACTCTAGCCAACTGCAAAACTAGTCAAAAATTGGGTAAAAATAGATGAGGAGGAACAAAATGGCAATGGCCTTCACCTTTTAAACCATTCCTGTTCTTGGGTTGTTTTATTATTGCTCCTCTAATGCCTCTCCACTGGTAGGCAACAGAAAATCTGACATGATCTAAATGTCTTTAAGTTCAATGCTTTTTATGGTTTTTAGTGTTTTTTTAGAAACAAAGGGTACTACTCAAACCGTAAATACAGCTGTTCAATCTCAAAGCCCTGTATGTTTGGTGCTCTCATTGTCCCCTTGTCGCTGAGCAGAGTTTACAAGTCCTATACATTGTCACAATAGCCTGAGAAACAGGATAGCTCAGTCACTAACTGGCAGTACAAAGTAATAAAAAACTATGAACGCATTTTCCATCCAGGATGAGGTCAACTTGTGCCACGTACTGTTCGCTAAGAGAGCTAATCCATCTTAAACTTTACTGCAGGGGTCAGATGGTCGAGGGCACATCTGAGACTCTTCAGAGGGGCACTGAGTGTGTGTGAGATGGTCAAGAGGAGCAGGATCAGGCGGTTTGTGGTCATAGTAAAGTGCCCAAAGAAGTGTGAGGGTTAAGGTCATGGCCAGAATCTGTGCCACTCCAAGAGACATGCCCAGGAATCGTAGAACCTGCAGCTGCTTGGTGCCACGGATGAAACTGTAGACTTTAGGACCGCAACCCTACAAATCACACACACAGAGGAAGAGAAAGGGAGAGAGATGAGTACTGTATTTAATAAACTAGACATACTGTGTACTGATCTTACATGTACAAGTACCTATATTTACTGTATTATTTAGTCACCACATACAGTGCAGGAACTGTTAAGTGTATCTGTATAGTTACTTACTGCATTAACTGTAACACATCTGCTTCTACAACAGTGCTTCAAAAGTTTTTTGAATTCACCTTTAGAAACCCTTTAGAATTTTCTAGACTTCTGGAAAAATGACCTAAACATCATAAAATTATCACATAAGACATATACCAAGATAACAACAACAACCTCGCATTTATATAGCGCCTTTCACAAACCTGAAGTCCAATCTTCACAGCATGTTTGTGGCAGTGTATCATGGTATGAACACAACATGTGTTCTTAGGACATCAGAAAAAGAGTTGATGATTAGAAAATCCTTTCATGAGTTTCCAGAAGGCTATTGGAAATGTTTTGGGTGAATTATGTCTGGAGATGATAAATACCACAATCAACATGAACCATGTTGGTGGCATTATGATTTTTGCATGTTTTGCTGCATCTGAGACAGGACAACTTTCCACCATGGAACAACAAATTCCAGCTTATTCCAGCAAATTATAATGGAAAATGTAAGGTCATCTGTCCATGAACCAAATCTCATTGGATTGTGGTGACCTAGTGGTTAAAGTACTATACTGTGGATCAGAAGGCCAAACTGCCACTGGTGCAAGAGCACGAGAGCAAGGCCCTTAACCAACATTTTGTTGAAAGTTTGTGAGTTATAAGTTGCTCTGGGTAAGAGCAACTTCTAAAAGCGGCAAATGTAAATGTAAAAGTGCTCTTGAAACAACACAACAACCCTTACCACACAAGTCGTTAGACAAAAAAAATGCTCTGTATAAAGGAATGGGGTAAAATTCCTTCCAGTCGATATGCTGGTCTGATCAACAGTTACAGAAACATTTAATTGCAGTAATAGTAAATTTTCGGTCATGTTTATTCATAAATATAGACAATCAGAACACCAGTGATCAGGTAGTAGGCCATTATCGGCACAGAATTGACACTGACAAAAGCAAGACTGTTTCTATTGTTATTATTGTAATTTTATTTTCAAATTTATTTTCAACTGGTGTATGTTGACCTGATGTGATTGTATTTGGGATGACAGGACTATTTGGTGTCTATTAACTGTCTTGCAACTTTATTCAAAGTATCTACCCAGCTGCTTGGTTTCCCCGATGTACAATTCCTGGCAATCCTCCCAGCACTTAACAGCATACACTATATTCCTCTGTGGTGAGGAACCTGTTTCTGGCACTAGTTGTGCTCCAATGGATAATTCAAACCTTCAACCCTTAAATACTCCTCACTATTTGTTAGCTTATGATACACATAAACTTTCAATTGTCTCCATCTCGAATCACAACTTCATAATTTAAGCTATTTTAGGTGATTTCTGTCATTTTTCACATTCACCCTGGTGAATTTGATGTGTCAATGTGATCCGTGAATTGTGGTACTTCCTGCAACTTCATTTTAACCTAGGAATTGCCTACATTTTAGAACCAATGCCTGGCTGGTGTCCCTAAATAGCACCATAGTGCTTTCTTTTTCCCTTCCTCCATATACAGGTGAAACTGGGAACCCCTAGACCCCCTATGTTTCTGCCTATAGTACTGCCGTCTGTATCTGAAATAGGTGGATTGAAGACACATCTCCATAAATGAACACACATGGCCGGTGTTAAAGTTGGTCCTTACTCAGAGGTCTCATTCTGTAATTTCATATGGACTACCTCTACTGTCTCAACTACTGGAACATGGATGACGATTCAATGATGTCCCTGATCTTATTCACATATTTCATAGTGTTCTGAATGTGATGATCCACGCTGCCTACCAACGGGTTCAGAATTGATGCCAGATGTTGCAAGTCATTGTGTTAGTCAAACATCCTGTTATGTTTCTTAGATAAACCACACAGACAAGTTATAGTCTTTCTTTGGTATAATTTGAAACAGGTCAATAGCATTGTCTTGTTCTAATAGCTACAGGCAACCAATCACCTTTTTTCCTGTACCACTACAAGATGAAGGATGATGATGTCATTATCGTTACTAAGAGATGTAAGTGCATTTCTCTCCTCACTGCTGATGTTGGCCGGTCGTGGCTATGTGCTAAGGCAGGCTGAACCTTTGTCTGTATGTTTGCATTACTGAGCATGAATCAAGTCATGACTAGAGTTACCTTGCTATGTCAATATGATTATACCACAGGTACACAACAAGTAATCCTAAGGAATCAAAAACATTTGTTAGGACACAAGGTGAGTTTACATCTAAGGTTGTTCACTGTAAATATCATCAGCTAAGAATGGTCATTTTCAGTTTCTATTCACAATTGACTAATCATAATTAGCTTTGAGAACCAACACCCTGTCACTGGTTTGTGGTTTGCCTCACCTGGAATCACTGTTGGAGGAGGATTTACATTGTTGCCAGTTTCCTCTCAAGGTTTTTCACTGTACATACAATGCATTCTGTTATGTTCAGTTCTTCTCCATAAAGTCAGCTCCATTTTGACAGTATATGACCAGATTTATTTAGGAGTATGTTGTGTGCCCAGTTTATATAGAAGTATGTTGATGTTAATTGTTTTTAAAATGAATTGATGGATAGATGAGGTTGATAATTAAGTTTGATTATTTTCACAAATCACCAGTTAATCAGATACTTGCTCTCCATTCATTGTGAATCTGTCTGTGAATCAGTTATGTATGTACTGGACTTTTCTCACTCTTTACCTAATTCCTAATCTACTAGCTGATTTAACATTGGCATCAATACTGGGTATTCATAATTCAATATTCTACTAATTATTTAAAATTGTGTTATATTGTGCAATGCCAATAGTGACAACAAGTATTTTCCTAATCATATTATTTCTCTGGGAAACAATGTTTGGGGGTATTGCTGTACATGCTGTATATTGCGTGTATGTGTGTGTTTGATGCTCTCTCCAGAAACAGCACTAATGCCTCTCCGCACAGCAGCTGTCACAGTGATATGTGAGCAATGCACCCCTAATCCGGTGTGTGCGTATGTAAGAATGACAGATATGTCCTGTGTCGATGCAGCAATACGGATAGGCAGGTACAGTATTTCCTGAATGTAAGACATTTGTGATTTATGCCTGGTACAGCTATGCAGCAAACAATAGCCCCAGGAGAGATGAAAATAAAATACAACTTAAAATTAAAATGACTAAGTGAAAGAGTGAAGACCTAATGCAAAGGAGCTAGATTGTGAGTGAAATTAGAGAGGAAGCAAATGCTGCTCTTGACTGGCTTAACAGTCATCTCTTTGACTTTCCTGTCCTGGGAATTGCAGCAGCTGTGTTAGCTGTGTTATCAGAATCAGCATTAGCATTAATTTCATTGGCTGAGCAAGAAGTCACTAACAAGGAATTTGTCTTGGCAGTAGATTACATTGAAACATGTTATTAAATATAGCACAAAAAATGATATATACATGTAAACATCTTTTACAGTATGTTGTGGCAGTTACAAATAACTGCTCAGATATAAAATACTTAGCATCTGTTTTAGTATTTACCCACTCTGTCCACATAAAGCAGGAAAACCAGCATACTTATGATCATTTTAGGTGGTTGTTTGATGCAAGTATAGTTTTTTCTAGGGTTCTTGTATAGATTGCATTAAAAGCGTGTACTCAGTGCTTTATAAATATAAAGGTATTGTCAAGATGAATAAATGCAAGCTGAAAACAGAGCTCAAATATTTGACACAAATATATGGCTGTTAGTTATGAATAAAATGTTAATTTAAAAAAGTGAATGGTTTGTTGTTTTGTATATTTATTAAGGTTGGTACTGAATGTTTTTGTATAAACAGAGATCTTCATAGAGAATAATTCATATGGCAGCAAATAATGACGCAATGCTCACCACAAAATTCACTTCAGCTATTTAAAGACCAAAGATCAAAGGGAAAGAAGACTTCAGTCAGCGTTGATTGAGTTCTTCTGCATTTCTGGGCATTTAATGGCATTCAGTAACATTATAAGATGTTATTTGGAATATTGTGGAATCACAATATAACTGGATTACTGACACTTGATTTTCTGTAGTTGTCAGAATATTAAGTGCAAGTAAATGCATGTAATGTGTTGCTGACTGATGGCAAAAAATAGATGCTGATGGATTGGCGTCCCATCTAGGGTTGTTCCTGCCCTTGCGCCCAGAGTCATCAGGTGGGCACCGCCTGGCCCACGACCCCGGTCTATATGAATGAATGAATGACAGCTCTCTCTCTCTCATATATATATATATATATACATATTTACACACATAGTACACATGAATGAATGAATTATATATAATAAAAAACATAATATTGCATCATTCAGGCTGGTCTGAGCTTTTTCTGTTTTCATCCTACTACTCTGTTTTTGCCTGAGGGATCACAAGGCATGTGTTAGTTTCAATAGCTCCAGAAATTTAAAACATGGGCTGTACATAGTTTGAGAAGATCATGTCCATGCCGGAAATATCTGAGAAATACTCATTCAAATTTAACATGATAGACAGGTCTAGTTCTGTACAAAGCCGGTGAACCTTTATTTGGGTGCTTTATCTATATTTGTGTGTGACAGTGAGTAGTTAGGGCTTGGAACTATTGCAGAATGCACCATGTGACAAGTCCAAGTCCACCTCTACTGATTTGGCTATACTGTTTATACCACATTATTAGATCATCTATGCATCATTATGAAACCCAAAATATGATTGGTACAGTCACTGATGAAATAGCACTGGGTGTTAAAAGTAAAAGAGCCAACTAACTATAGGTAAGGTTTGGCTGAATGCTTTGTTAAAGTGATCCCACGTCACAAAATTAGCAGATGGAAGAACACAGCAAATGCCATATACCATAACTGCAAGGACTTGTTGAGACTCTTTGTTTGCATAGTGAATGCCAGCTCAAAAGTAACATAGTGGGTTTTTGTATGTAACTGGAATATAGCAAGTGCATAGTGCCAGATTTACAAACTAAAGTTCCAAATATATATGTATATATATATATTTAATGTATATATATATATATTGAAACGTGATTGAACAATTCACATTCACAGGATTTAGTGGATGGCCCTTACTTTACGGCGCAAAAATCTACCGTAACTATAGGATACAAAAATGGCAGCTTTGGCAGAGCAAGGATTTGAACCCTCAACTTTCTGGTTGATCCAGAACTTGTCCACTATTTGATACCATTTATGTATTACTTATTATTGTGTGATATATACTAAGTACTGTTTAAAAAAATATTTGCCTACTGACTACACAGAGTTTGCTTATGTTGGTTTGTTTTTAATGGATTTTGGGTTGCTTTTCAAAATTACCGTAAAACTCTCCTATCACTTTCCTAAACTTTTTTTATTTCACATCATTAAATCTACTTGTATGTTGCCCACAAAGCAAGCTGTTTTAGTCAGTCTAAACATTTCTGTATATGCACACAGTGTATACATTTTGTCTTAGGCATTCCTTGGCATACTTAGTCAAGTATGAAGTCAAGTTAAATTCTGGATGCACATTTTCTTCAGGGAGTAGCATTATGACTATGCTTAACAATAGGATTTACTGTCATCAGAAAGAATCTGTGGTGAGCACGCACTGATACAGTATATCTGAAATAATTTCGCTGTTCATCTTGACATTGTTTAACTGAAGCACTTTGTTCTGGAAGTAAAACTTGCCTTCAAAGTAAAACCGTGTTTTTTCTCATTGTACCATTTAGATGGTTTGCTTGCTGTCACCATTGGAATATGCAGTCTGACCTTGCCTTCATATAATCTTGCTTTCCCTTTTCCCCTTTCCTCGTCTATAAAACTACTAATTAACTACTAATTTTGGTCAAATCAGAATTACTGTAAATCAGATCACATTGACTTATGGTAGAAATTTGTCTTTACTTTTTCACAAGAGAATGCACAACAAGAGACTTCTCAGCTTCTTCTCCTTTGACCTTCTTCACTGTCAAATAAAAGAAATCTCCATATGTCTTTATAGAGCCATGCTGCATAACAATCACCTCCAACAAAAGAGTTTGGCAACTACAGCTCGTCTTTAAAAACAGCTTTCAGTGATGATATTGACTGTACTCTAATTACTTTAGCCCATAGACTGCCCACTTGAGGTGACGAGCTCAATAATTGCGTTTTGGCCACCACCCAGACATACCTCTTGATAGAGATCACTAAGGTCTGCATAGTGGGCATGGCGAGCACATCCTGCATACGGATTGGAGCAACAGGAGTCAGGGGGCCACTCCATCTCAGTCATCTCTAACCAATCGGTGAAGTAGATCACGCCACAGCATTTAAACTGCAATAAGATTATAATCAGGTAGTGTTCAAACAACAAACAATCACATGAATACATATTAAAAGCCTGTACAAATAGAAATAAAGACAAAACATACGGATCATTTCTCTTATTCTAACGTAATTTCAACTGTTATTTTCTGTTTCAAGCAAATTACTTATTTAACTGTATCACCAACTAAACTACTTTTTATGTAAGGAATACATTTCTGTCCATTTCATTTTTTGTTTTTTAGGATGATCAATTACAATAAAAACACATAAATTACTAAAAGAGATAGGGTAGAGAGAAGGGTCTCACCTCAGTCTGAAATGAGTTCCAAGCATGTGTTAGCCACTGGTAACGCTGCAGACCATAGTTGGGCATTCGGGACTTTAGACTGATCATATCTGACCTCTGCACAAAGGGCTACACACACACACACACACACACACACAAATATAACACATGGTATAAACATACAGGACATGTCATCAACAGTTAATAAAGTTACAACTGATAACTGGATATCTGCACTATTATAACATAAATAAATTATGTTCATTGAGAAAAATTTCAAGATTCTCACAGCAAGGGTGACGAGTAGGGTGACAACTGCTATCCCATAATGGTATTAGAACTGGAGTGATCAAAGTAGTCCCTGCTCAACAGTGTCCCAGTTCATATGCATTATGGTTTGCTCAGGTCTCCAGTGAACTACATGACATTTGGTTCATGGCTATAACCATCTGGTTTATTACCTGCACCACTCATACACTGTAAAGCCAAAACTTTAGAGACACCAAAAAACACAACTAAAACATTGGCATTACCATGGAGTTTGCCACCCACCTCTGATATAAAAGCCTTTGTTCTTATAAAAGGGATTTCCAGTTGATTTTGGAACCTGACTTTGAGGTCAGCTTCTGATGTTAGACAATAAGCCCTGGCTCACTTTTGGTATTTTGATACG